>KK114153.1:674692-716263 GCA_000611955.2 Stegodyphus mimosarum | reverse complement strand
CTGTTAACGATGCCATGATTTCCAGAGAAATGAATATTTAAGGACTATTTGATACGAAAGGCATAAAATACAGTAAATAAAAATTCGGCTTACGACTATAGAAATACAAATGTCAGGTTGTCTCATAACTTCCGGCAATGCAATTATAGAGATCATTGTAGAATTAGTCATAAAGGAAAATACCTACAATCGCCTCGATCGTAATAGACGAAAAGAGATAAGCACGAAGCAGCTTATACGAACTAAGTGGACTATGACTACGAAAACAATTTTCCTGTAGTTATAAAACGCATTAATTTACTATCATCTTGATTTCTATAACGTAACTGCGTAATTCAGAGCCAGTTGATCTTAAGTCAATGGAACATAACATTAACCTCTTACGTAAGTGTCCCCTTTCTTCCACTAAAGACATAATATGTATGTGGAAGGTCTTTATTTCATGCCAAAGAAAGCACACAAAAGCTGCTGTTTAGTTTTGTCCTAAGCAAGTTTTTTTGTTTTCTGATACCTTTTATGGAGACATTTATTTGATGGATATGTCACCTTCGATAGCTTAATACAAAAGGGAAAAATTGATGAACCTGGTCTTACGAGATCGTGACATCGACATTAGAAAGACGCATTGAGGGATAAGCAACACCCAGCTGAGAAAGAAACCTATTTAGGTATATAGTAATTACTAACATTAATAAAATGTGAAGATTTCATTCGTGTACCTTCTTTTTCAAGATTTTTGTTCAAAAATTTATCTCTGTCTTTTTTTTAAAAATTGTAAGCGAATAAATTCCAGAACAGAAAATCTACATCTCTGATATTTGCTTAAACATACACTTTTATGATTAAGTTAACGTCAATAGCTATACTGTAGAGTTTAGGGCTTTTGGTGCTGGAGGGGGGAAAAATGAGCAGTGCCCTCGCCGAGATTCGAACTCCGGACCTCCAGAATATGCATCGAGTGTGCTTTCAGTTATACTACGAAGACATGCGGAAAAGAGGGTAAAAATGTCTCATAATACAGACTATATATATTCATAACAATATTCCTTATTTGCAACAGAAGCTTTTAGATACTAAACAAAGAAGTTCGAATTTTGATTTATTACGATGCTACAAATATAAATTTCATTTTAAAAGACATTGTTTTCTTATTATTTGTTTGTTATTGTTTGATGTAAATCTTTTCCAGGGGAAAAAGCACGTCTTTCAAAATAAATTACTGCTATTTTTACTTTCAAGCTGCACGTTTATTTAATTCCCAAAGCAACCATTAATAAAATCTTTAAATCTTTATGTTTAAGGATTTTACTATGTCAATATATTTATACGTTCTTAGAAAAAATTCTTTTCATTATTGCGTGGAGTTCACAGTGGACTATATCATAGCTTGAAATGTGAAATGGGTTTTAATTTAAAAACTAAGTTTCGCGTTATCTGCTTTTAGAATAATACTAGAAAGAATGTTAGTGTAAAATAATCTTACCCAAAATAATTTGTTCTGCAATAAATTACTAAGGAATTTCCATTGTAATGAAAACTTCAGGAAAGGAAAAAAAATAACTTTTAGTGCGTTTTCATTGAATTTAATTAAAGCACAAAAATTTTAACTGTGACATAAATTAATTTATGTTTGCAAAATTTATCCTTTGCATTTTTATTAATTTGTTAGTTGATTATTACTATTGAAATAAAATTTACTATAAAATAATCCTCTTGCCCTGCGAGAAAGATATCCAAAAATGCAGTCTTAGCTTATTTCATCGAAAACAAATGATCTTCTGGAAGAAAAAAAGTAGCAAAAAGTGACACATAAAGCCCTTGATAATTAATTACTGGACAGAAATATTTATATTTAGGGAATATCAGTTTTTGAGCTTTGCTTTCCACATAGTAATGCACAAATTTTGTTTTCGTAAATAGACTCAAACATGAAGCATTAGCAAATAATTATAATACTTAATAATAAATTTATTAAATGTGTTCAGTAAAATGTAAAATTTATTCAGCTTTAAAAAAAGTGTTTACTTTAAGTGCTCAGCTTATAGAACTAATTGATTATTACTGTTATGCAGAACCTTTTCTTCTGCAGAACAAAAGAGGTCACATTTAGAAACTAGTATTATCTAGTTAAAATAGTATGGAGAGTGCTGCTCAGGATCGTTTAGCCTATATAAAGTACTTCCATTTCTCTGGAGCTTTCGTAAGCTGAAAATTCCCTAAGCGTGAGTAGGTTTCACGCTTTTTCATATCTTACTTATTATACTTCAAAAGCATCTATCACACCTTTCAGCTATTTATATTCGTTATAAAGTATTTGATTCTGTTTATATTAAGAATGGGTTATTCGAATCCTCTATGAATCTTAAAAACAATTTTTGGACTCACCAGCGGCGGAGCAAAGATTCGCTGAAAATTGGTAGTCCGATCCGGGTTCAAATCCCTGTGAACGAGCTTGGCGGCATAAGTGTTTTCTTGTTTTCTCCTGAATACCCTTCTTGAAACTCGATACCAACCAATTTCCCTTAGAAAGACCTCCACGCAGGCATTCCTTCCCTTAAGCAGACAGCCCTCGATTGCTTTGTCATTATCAAGCAAACGAAAAGGGAACAAACCTCAAAAGTCTTTGCCATTCGAAAAATCGAATCTTTATCCGTTTTGCTTCATTCGAATATTAAACAAACGACTTTATAAAGTTGTTAAACGTTTGAATTCAGAACAATTTCACTTCATAGTGACCTTGAGTGCCGACCTTCATAACCACATTCTTAGTTTTTTGGAAAGAAGTTAGTGTTTATGCTTAGTTATTTGGTAATTTTAACTCTTGTAACACCCTTCCTCTATACGTGCTTGATTTAAAAAATTCTGAAAAAATATTTTTAAAAAATAAACTGTTTCTCTACTATGCAGCGAAACTCAGTACGAAAACTTATCCATGTTTGCTGCAACCAATTTACATCACACATGCAAGTAAAATATGAAAGCTGAACTCTCTAAATTTCGCAGATGTTCAGTATGAGCACTCTTTGTGATGTGACAGAAATCTGCGTGATACTATAGTTCTTAACACATGCATGTTAGCATAATTTGATCAATTGAATCAACAGCGTCACCTATTCTCTGTAAATCCTGAGGTTGCCGCGCAGACAGTACAGCGGTTAGTGATGCTGACTGCCGTACCGATGGGCCCAGATTTGAGTCCCCGAGAAGGCATGGATATTTGTAAGCGTGTAGCGTCTAGGGGACACTCAAAATAGACCGCGAGGTAAAAGTCTTCTCGAGAGGCTGTGGTAAAGAAAGAGGAGTGGTAGATCCTCAGACCGTCCTCCGGGTGTTCTTAGTTAAACTGGAGTGGAAGTCATTTACACCTTCGTAACAAATATAGGCGTTTTTAAAAAATATTCTTAAATTTTTTCTTTAATTGCTGGTTTTATATTTTACTTTCATGAAAACCTTTAATATTACGAAAAAGGCTTTTTCTCCCTTTCTTACTAGTTATTCACATCAACAGAGTTCGAGAATGCTGAGTTTCGAAACATTCGAGAACATTTAAAGTCCAGAATTGTATACGAGAAAATTTAGAATTCATCTCTTCGTTAACCTGTACATACGTTCAATATTAATTAATGTCTCCACTGAAAACACAATTATGTTAACGTCTGGGTTGACTTTGCTGTATTTTTACGGTATATCAATAACCTTTCATGAGAAAGATATTTTTATGGGAATTTATTGTTAATAAAATAAGAAAGACGTTTTGGCTTGAATCCAAAACGCTTCTTTGAACATAATGGCGATAATATATTAAGAATTTCCATAAGTAATCAAGTATTTATAACGTTCCAAATTTAAACTTTTTGACAACAAATGTTTATCTTTTAGACAGTGATGCAAAATTCAACCCTATTTATAATAATATTTTATCTTACCTACAGGTATTTTACTTTTTGCTTCTGTACATTTTACCTTTTATGAAGAGACGAATAGTGTAACAGGATTTTTGATATCTTGAAACTTCTAAATCTTTCTCTCGATAAGCAAATGCTCAAAAATTCTAAACAAATGATATTTAGATGAACCGAAGCCTGAGTAAAATGTAAGTACAAAATAACAAAGCTTCTCATTTCGTTTTGTGATTTAATTTCTTGAATGACCTGGTTTAAAGATAAATTTGCCACCCAACCGATATAGTGGTTAGCGTCGCTGACTGCCGTGGCGAAGGGTCCGGTTCGAATCCCGGACAAGGCATGAATGTTTGCAAATATATAGTGTCCTGCAGCATGGGGACACTCTATATATGCGGCGATCTAAGCGATACAAAAGTAATCTCGAGAGGTTGGTTGCAGGGAAAGAAGGGGTGGGAGACCCTTTACCCGTCGCCCTGCAATGCTCCCCATCAAATTTGGGGCCGGTACTGAGGCAAATCGACTGTCACCTGCAAGGTGCTCAAGGCTGTTGTCAACGACAGACGTAATCTTGCGCTTCTTGCCACGAGGAATTTCGTGGGCTTGAGCTGACTATAGGTCAGACAAGTGAGCATTAGTCAACAACAACGACAAATATAATTTTGGGTTAATGGGACAGCATTCTTAAGGTACCTTACATGTTCTGATTATCTTTCTTCTCTTCAACTCTGTTAGCTGTCAGTTCGATTAGAAATAGAAGAATGAATGTCCGTTTTGCACATGTGAGTGATCATCATGGATTCCATGGAAATGAAAGAGCTTAGGTTAGGTTATTCAGTTATGGCAAAGCACACGAGGGCTATCTGCCTAAAGGGAGGGATGCCTTCGTGGAGGACGTTCTAAGGGAAACTGGCTCGTATACACGTTACACATGGGGAAAACCACGAAAACACCCATGCAGCCAGCCCGTTCGCGGGATTCGAACCTCAGACCGAACTACCAGTGTTCAGCGGCTTTACCGCTCGGCCGCTGGTGGGCCTGAAAGAGCTTATTCCTTAGCTAAAGTTTCCTTAAATTTACTCATTGATATCAATATTAGCATTCCAAAGAGTTATTAGAAGTCCTTTTATTATAAGAAGCTTTTATCTAAGTGGAATGAGGAATATATATTTCATCTTGTAACTTTGAGGGCACCAAAAGTACTTTCCTTCTGTTTACCATAGGCTGCATTCCGAGGCTTTCCTCTTTATTAATTACCTCATATCTTTATTAAGTATCTCAGTTTTTATCTGGTCAGTTACCTGTTTCGTTTCAATCTAACATCAAATTATTTACGTGAATGTTCAAAAACTGTACCTCAAGATGTGGAACATTTAATGTTTTCCTGTCTTACCATCGATGGCCCTAGATTATCCTTGCAGAATGATTTGAAACAGCTTGAGTTGACTTGGCCTAATTAACTAATTGTTTTTGTGAAATCTAGACGGCTTTTTTTCTGTTTTTGTTCGTTTTATTTATGCATGTAACATTTAATGTTTTAAGTTAGCTTACTTTTTTTTTAAACCTTGTGTTGTACATTTGTGGTGTACGGCGAGACATGCAATGATAAAAAAAGAGCTGCATATAAATTAAATTTAAATACATAATTATTTAAGCGAATATTCTTTACTTCCTAACAACAGCTGGATGGTCAAGCGTATTCGCAGCCGTTTTCTAAAATTAAATGTTAAATATCCGTAGATAATGCAAACATATGTGTATCTTTTATGTTATGCAGTTTTAATAATAGCAAATTGTTTTAAACCATATTAGTCGTAAGAAAAATTTAAGAAATCTAAAAATCTAAGAAAAATATGTAAAATATTCTTTGCGACATGATATTAAAACACATACAGAAAAGTTAATTTCTTTTGAATTTATACTCATACATGTGTAATGATAACTTAAAGTTAGAGTTTCTGCAGTAAAAAAAAATGGGAAAAGTACAGCATGAAAGGTTGTATAAAACAAAATTTGAAAATTACTGATTTGTGCATGCGTGGTTTAAGGTATCTGAACACGTTGAAAAGGCCAATTTTCTCAAAAAATGGCAATTTTCTTTTATTTATTCATTGGATAGAACTTATTAGCATATTTAGCGTTCCGAAACAGATCTGCTTTTGGTTCTGCGTTAATTCGAAACCGAGCTATTCAGGATTTCATAAAGACGCTAAAATCGGAAATGGGCATTTAAATCGCCGAAAGTCCGCATTCAAAGATCAGAAAAGAGCCAAAAATGAATACAAGCAAATTTATTTTCCTTAAAATATAATTTAAGAGGCCTTTAAAGAAGGAAATTAAAAGAATCTTACCTGTAATCTGTGTGCGGCAACATGAAATTATTTCAAATAAAATGAATATTTTTATAATTTACATGTTGAAAGTTTATATTTCTTGCTAGCATATGAGTTTGAATCTGATTCGAAACCTTACATATTGCAATTAGATTTACCTTACTCTTTGATTATTTTTAATAACACTGGAGTGAAAAGTATAATGAAGAGTGATAAAAAAATTCGGAGCCGTGTTTGTAAACGTAAATGTCTAAAGAACGGGTTGCGAAAGAAGTGGAAAGTCATGTTAATAAAGTAATTCCAATCTTATGAATCCAAACAAAAATGTTGCTCATCAGCAGAAAATGTTTTTGAAAGTGATTTGTGAGTGAAAGATATTTATGTTTAAATAGTTTCACTAAGTATGAACGAATAGGTTATATTCAGAAGCTCCGTTCCAGGCTTAGAAAATTGAACGAAAATTAAAAATATCTTGGTGGAGCGGTCACCTTCGCTCGCTAACGGTTGCCTTTATTGACAAACTTCAAAGTTACTATGGAGTTACAATCAGGAACTATGTGTATACCTTACATTGAATGGAAAGTGCTATAATTTGTCCATTTTTTTTACACCTTCTCTGGTGCAAAATAAGCTATGCATGGTCGGTGCCCAGCTGGACCAGGCACTTGTAGTAAATACTAGCGAGCTACACAATTGGAAGAATGTACACAAACAAATCCAAAGGACTACCGAAAAATGTTATTAATATTCTTAGGCCTGTATATGTAAAACTATGTGAGCAGAAGCTCTTAATCCTCATTATTTATTTATAAAATAATTAGTATTAATAATTAGTAGTAGTAATAATTAGTAATAATTAGCTAAAAGTATTTATAAAAATACAAAACGCAAACAAAAAATTTAATGGCGTTTTTTGGAAATTAATACCGATAGATGTTTTCATAAACTGAGAGCATATGTGGCTGTTGCACAGTTTAACAGAGGGTTTCGAGGCTTACTAGATATTTTAAAGTAAATAAGTTTATAACATGGTGAACATCGAAGGATTTAGTAAGCTCGACATGGAGCGAATAAGTGAATCAAAATATCACTCATTACCCAGAGAAAAAATTGCGACAAAAAACAAATAGGCTTGCAGGGAATTATATTTATTTTAAATAACCAGTTTAATTTAATTTGAAGTTCCTTTCCTATAAGCCTTCATTTCCCTATTTGTCAATGCCAGAATATTTAAATTTGGTAGCGCGAGTGAAGTACTGCAAATTCTACCAGCGGGAGAAAAGGTTTAAGTAGAAGTTCTAGAAGGAAAAGTTAGGGAGTGTGGGCAAACTCTGTGCTTGCTGTAGCGTGAGCTTCGGCTTAGCATTGATTGCTGGTTAAACGTGGCGTAACAGCTATTACTTTGCTCAACGCTTTGTTAAGAAACAGGATAGTCTGAGCCCTGTATCGTAATTCTACTACTTGTGAATATCTTCAAATTTTTAGTTAGTTCTTACTGTTTCAGTTACCGCCCAAAAAGAGGCGCAGTTTGTCAGCGTCGAGCTGACACATTGTAAATAATTAAAGAGTGTAATAAAGGGTAATTTTAACCCTTCTTCTGTGCAGTCACTACTCTTCAGTTTTCACACTAAAGTTATACATGTAGACCCTGCAGGCTGATTATAAAAAGTAAAACAGGTAAAGATGATCAAAAGGAAGGCATAACCTATAGATATGGGGAGTTTCAGGTATCTGGGTGAAGATTTAATAATAAAAATATAGCATTTTAAACTTTAAATGCATTTTTCTCAAAATCTCTTTTGTCTGAAAACTTGCTTACTTGGTGCAAGATAAATCAAATTAGTATTATTGTATTTTTATGAAACATAGTATACTTAATCTATATATAGTTACCCAGAGAATGACATACCAGGATATTTATACGTTAAACATTTTTGATATTGTGGCCTGTTATTTAAAGAATGACGTTGTGAATTTATTGAAAATCTCAAAATAAATTTCCAAAATGCTGAAAAATTTTTATTTTTTGAGATAGCCCTAAAATCATACGTCATTCTCTACATAAAAATATGCAATTTATTATAGTGTGACTTTTTTAATATAACTGCAAGAGTTTTTCATGTAGGATGTTTCAAATGGTTTTAAAATTTGTTTAAAATTTCACGCATTTTTAATATTTTTTGCAAGTAATAGTGTATATTAAATTTTGATATTCCATAATTAATCTCTGCAAGAAATAAATGGAAAAAAGTGTTTATAGTATACATTGTGGAATTATTAGGTTATTTCGAAAGCAGGAGAGATGAAAAATGAGCAATGCCCTCCCGGGGACTCGAGCGCGCCGAGTGTGCTGACCGCTACACCACGGATGCATGCTAATGAGATGGGAGAAATACCTTATAACCTATACTACGTTTTTGAAAAAAAGTGCTTCGAACGTGTTCGGATTGGTTTAATTTCTTCATGGAAGACATTTTGATTATTATTAATTTGCATACTATTTAATTCAATCCCGCGCTTAACGTTAATAATACTTTTTCATGTACTCATAAGATTTAGAGCAAATCTACATTTTTTTTAAATGAAAAGTTTTTCAGTCAATACAATTTTCCCTGGAAGGAGAATAAGCATCCATACCCAGATTTGTAATTTTAGAAAATATATTAAACTAAAGATTAAGAATTTTAAAGATTTTAAAATAAACAGTGGCACTGTTGAATCTGTGGCAGAAAGTTAAAAAAGAAGCAGTTGCCCATTACAGATTTAAACGAAATGAGTTATGATGCTATTTTTCTTTATTCTTTGCTCGTATATCTCAGATTCAATAGAAATAACAGTGGACTGTTACTAAACAATTCAAGATTTTAACGATATTTATGCTACTTTGATTAATATTATTAAGAAGAGTTTAAGTTATCAATAATTAGCTGACACTTAGTTTCAGCCTACAAAGAATGTATATTTTCATGTATAAAATATTCACATATTAGTTCAACACTTAGAAATATTGATGGAAATCTTAAATTTAAAAAATAACTTTGATTTATAACATTATTTCTTTTTGATTTTAATATGCTATTCCTTTCATAACTAATCGATTAATGTTTTTAAAAAGATCCAACATGTTTTAGTCGGGTATTTCCCAATTTATTAAAAAAGTAGCTATTGCTACAGAATGCATCTTGTCAAGAAGGCATTAATTAAAGAAACCAGATAAGAATACTCTGCAAAGCATTATATACAGTTGAAACAAGATTAAGAAAAATGTTAATTTAAAATAAAAAGGGGTAATAAGTTTTTTATAATTATATGTTATATTAGAAAACATGCATTTAGTTTCCGTTTTCTGAACACTAATAGTTGATATAAATGCAAATTCTACAGGTGTGTATTATATGCTGTTTGCGATATGATTAACTCACTGTATAAATGGAACTTGTATGATAGCCTGTTGTAGGGTAACCATTTATGTAATACTGAGCTTGGTGGTAGACGATGCGTTTAATCAGAATTTGAATCAGCAGTTGAGAAAAACGCTCATTTACTGAAACATATCTTTTGAAAAGTAATGACATTGCTAAAGGAAAAATTTTAAATCGGTTACTCTGGCCTTGATATTATTTCAGATAAGTTTTACTCTGAGCGTAGAATTATTATTAGTGCTCGAGGTGACGAATAACTATTTTCTTCCTTAGACTACTATTAAATATCCAATGGCTCTTTCCTAGGGCTTGAAATAGCAAATCTTTTCTTCTTCTACTTTAATTCAAATCATGTTATCACACCTTAGAATGTATTTTCTCCCTCCTTTCCTTACGCTTTCGCGGTGTAATTGGAAGCATACCCGAAGCGTATTCGAGAGGTCCAGGGTTCGAGTCTCGGCGAGAGCAGGACACGTTTTTTATCTCTCCTACTTCAAAAAAGCCTAATGACTCTATAACCTTTTTATTTATAATACTTTTATGAAAGTGGTCCCATAGAAAGGAGGGCCGCAAAGAACCTAAAACAGCTAGTATAGTTAAAAGTGCCTTTCATTTTGTTAAGTTACGTTTGGTCAGATTATTTGAATATGGCAAAGCACACCTGGGCTATCTGTGTAAGAAGAGAGATGGCATCGTAGGGCACGTTGTAAGGGTAACTCTCTCGTAATCATATTACACATGCGGAAAACCACGAAAAACAACCACATAGACAACCCGTTCGCTTAGTACTGAACTCGGGTCGAACATCCTGTATTCCACAGAATAGCCTGCATTCTGTGGATGCAACCCGACCACCGATGGAGTTCCATCTTTATAGAATCTTATATTAAATTTTTTGTATTATATGAAAACTTCTTTTTCTTAAATGATGTTAGTTCCAACATTTTCTGTTTGATTTTTGTTCTTCAATTAATGCATTCTCCTTACGATTCCTTCTACCTCTTCTTTCTTTAAAGTAACACTATTTGTAATAATCACACACAATATGTTTTTTTATACTTCTTTATTTTTCAAAATTAAGATAAACAAAGTTATTTTCTAATCTAAAATGCATTCCCTTTTTTCTGCAGCTAATTTGAACAGATCTTTCAGGAAGAGGCTTGTCTTCTCGTTAATAGTTTTCCGTTCAGTTCTGGAACGACCTTTAACGCTATCTTATGCACGTTATCCGATATACTGAATTAATATTCCAATTAATAACTATTTAAACGGAAAAGCAAAATATGCCGAACATGCTCCTTTATCACTTCCTAATACTAGAAAAATGACTTGAAATCGAACTTCACTCTTCAAAACTTGTTCTAAGAATAACAAGAAGATAAAATTACTACCTGCGTTTGTAGCAAGTTGATGCAAGTAATTTATACTGCCCTCTTGCGGCTTTTAATTCAATTAGAAATTCTCATTATTTATTAGATGACAGGATAATTAACTTTGATATCTAGATTGAACATATTAGACAGATTGATTAGTGACCATGAATAAGTAAGCATTTTCTTCTTTTAAAGAGAAACATTATTTTAATTACTTCAATCGACAGGTGATGACAAATTTAAACTTTTAACGTTATGTATGTATGAAACATATTTTAATGAATTTGTTAAAATTTGACTAATACTGTTTTATCTCGCACACATGTTTTCCTATGGAATACGTACATTATATTTTACCTTCTGAAGCACATATAGATGTTTCTCCATTCTATTTATAAAATAACAGAATATTATTAACAGCGTGATAAATACGTAAATGTGCCTTAGTGTTTGCTTATGTGTCAGACTTGAAATCTATTTCAATTTGAAGATTAAATTCCTAATCGTTAAAATATTGGAAAATAGACTCTTTTAATATATAGAAAAATGAATAATTATAAGACAGGAGCAAAATGGATAAAAGAAAATGACTCTGTAAACAACCAAAAGTAGTTTGATATGTTTCGTGAATGGATTCGCAGGTTGTTGTTTTTCCATTATTAATGCAACTTTTTCAACACAAATTTTAAATTGTATTTACTTTAAACAAGAATATGCACTATTCTACTTAACTAATGTTATTATTGTGTCACATGCTTTAAATTTAACATTTAAAATTAATACTTCAAAAGTGAATTTAAAATGTTATTTAAGGCAATAGATCCTATACAGTGGATGCATGCTTTGAACTTGGCGTTTTTCTTGTCTCTGTCGGAATCAAGAAGTCAAGATGTCCTCTGCGAATATTTTGACGGAAGTTATTAAAATATTAGAAGCAATTTTTCTTTATTACAAAAAAAACATAGAAAAAAATGTTAGAAAAAGGATAAAAATTAAAATTTGCTCAGAGATGCAACCACTATTTTAACTTCAACAATGCATTTTGAAGAACTAAAAAATAACGGTATTTAATTTCCAGGGTTCAAGCTGCGTATACGATACAGATTATGGATACAAAGAAAACAGAAAAGCTTTTCATAAGCTTAAAGGATCGATACGCACTCAATAATAAGCCTAAACACTTGTAGCATTAATCAATAAATAAACAGCTAAATAAGATTTGATCAATAAACAACCAGCAAAAATTAATAGAATGAAATAAAAATATGTTTAAATACGCTTTTTGCTCGAATGTTTATCCTATTTCGCCGCAAATCTTGCTCAAAGAGTGTTTTGAGATTCTTATGAAGACAGCATGTACTTCAGCGTCTAAGGGAATTAGAGTGTTTGAGCGAAATTTTGCGCATAGCACTGAAGCTCAGCTTTATTGCAGCTGCTATCTGAGGTAGCGTTATCCATCTGTTTGCAAACAAAACCCACCACTTTTATGTTATGTGATGTGACTACATAGCAGAGATATTTTATCTTAATTATCGTGCAGGATTGTAGGTTTTTCCCGAAATTCTTTTGTCCATTCCTTAACCTGACTAAGGCTTAATTACATAAGGGATAATGTTGGCGTTGGTACACAAGGGCTGCAGATGCCAATAAAAGGAAATTGTCCAGCCCCTTCTGGAACCAAGAACCGATCTACATCCGTATTGTTCACCTTCATACTTTAATATGTAACTCGTAACACTTTAGTATGGTCACGTGTGTATAGCTCGTGATTATGAATGCTTACCGTAGGCAGAGATGTATTTTGACGCATCGAAAACTGGACAACATATTTACGAAGCGTTTATTGGCAGATTATTTATTAATACACCCTTACGCACCATATAACAAAAATAAGTACAATTAATTATAGAGCCCTAAGATCTATTATTTTTAATGGAGACTTCACCAAGAGCTGAATGACAGCATCTTGTCAGAATGAATGGATAACTTAATGCGTAACGAATTGATTACATAGAGGTTTTCTTGCAGAACAAATTGATTACATAGAGATTGTTTATCTAAAATGCATGCACAAGCCAGTAGCAGTAGAAAATATCATCAGACGTTATCCCCCAATATATGCTATCAGTTGGGCAGTCGGGAAAGCTACCAGACAGAAACCAATCAAACAAGCAGCATTTAGTATTCCTCTTCCGAATTTCTTTTCATTTTCTGTCTCTTCCGAATAAATTTCGTTCTTCTTTCTCGCAGATAGTTAATACAAGTTTTTCTCCAAGAGACTTTGTGTTATTATTTCAGATTTATGACTTTTAAATTAAGTAATATTACTTTATTATGAATGGTTTTAACATTAAAAAATGCACTATCCCGCTTGTTTTCAGGAATTACAGACACTCAGAGAGAAATTCAAAATTGAAGTTTTCTATTATATTTTTTACATACAAAATGCTTCCTAATTTGTTGATATATAATAAAGCTACTTGTTTTACACTATAGTTTTGGAACTCGAATTTAAATCGAGACGTCTCATTAAATTCTCCACCGGCAAACGCGAAGATTGTAGTTTGATTTTCGCAATCAATACATTGCACTAATAATTAAAATACGAGTGACAGTAGCATAATGCATAAAAAGGCTCACTCATGTTACTACTAACTTAATTACAAATGATAATTTATGCGTTTCCAAATAAAAAAAATGAACGTAGTATTAGACAAAGGTTGAGGAGATTTTTGAAATGGTCACACATTTCCTCGAAAATCGGAAAATTAAATTCTTCGTGTTATGAACAGTAGATACTTTCTCGCCGTTTTACTTTCGGAAATGCAGTTTGTCATTTAAAAAATTAGTTTGCTTTCAGTTTTGCTCTTACAATGTTTTTGCTGGAAAGTAAAAAGTATACATTTCTTTTCCTTAACTGAATAAATCTTTAACATTCTCTTTAAACTGAACATCATCATTTACAAGGATTTTACCCTTTGCAGAAAATTCGCCTACAGTAATCAAACTCTGATGTTTGTTTATTTCAGTTTTACTTTCTAATAACTTCTGTGCGATGCAAAATTTCTTTGATTAATTTATGTATGATAAAAACAAATACAGAAATTTTACATTCCTGCATTTGGTAGAGGCGAAATGTTTGCAACATTTAAGGAAAATTTCTCGCAATTTACTTTTCGAACTATGATAACTTTAAGATTATCCTAGGATGAGAGAAAAATGTGATACGTTTTATAACCGTTAGCATTATTTTAAATATTACTTTTTAAAATGATATTACTATAGTTAAGATATTCGCATTTGTTGCTGACCATTTAAAGAGAATATTTTTATTTTGCATATTTTTATTGGGAAGATCGCTTTTGTTTAAAATAGACATGCTAAGGTGAAAGAAATATTTGAGTGCAGGAACCATATTAAAACATACTAAAATCAAGAAAAAAAATGATTTCATATTTAGTAACTTTACTTAAAAGTAGGTCGAAATAGCCTTCATTTCACTCTACGATGTGTATGTGCAGAAGTCGGAACAAGTACTTTCTCTTACCAAAGTTGAGATTTATCGTTATCTAAGCGCTTCCTTACTAATATTCCCATGTGCATGGCTTTTGGTCTCCTGCCAGCAATTCTTCCTGAAAGGAGTAATGGGCTCGGTCTGGCTGATGATAACAGCATTAAAATGGGCATCCCTCTTTTCACAATAATGCAGACGGGATGGGAATTCCAATAAAGTTCTATTTTTCATTCCGCCGCCCATTTTTCGGGCTTTGACTTCAACATTAGCTAGCTAATGTGCCTGACGTTGCACTCGGTGTGATAAGAAGTAGGCGACAAATTAAACGACGGAAGCATTTTCATTAGGAAATAATATTCAGCTGAAAAAAAAACCTGTTGGTATATCCAGCATTTGTACTTCCTGTAGCTGTTTCCCAAATTAAAAAAAATCGTTAAGTCACACCGTAATATTTTTTTAAAATATTGATGTCAAATTATAAATATTGCAAACATTTCTTTCTTTTCTTTTTCTTCTTTTTTTTAATAAACTTGCTGAAATTTGAGATATTTACTTTGTCATTACTGGAAAACGGCTTAGCTTGAACAGTTAAAAACATGTGATGGAAGATGGACTAAATGTAGATTGCCGAGCAGGGTGAAAAGGAAATATGTTTACAGTGTTTGATTTATCATCACACCGTGTGTGTCATTTTAAGACTGAATTCATACTTTTAGATGCTTGTTAATTCCCCAGTAATTTTTAAAGAAATTTTTTATTAACTTTGAAGTGAACTAATAAAATATAAAATAATCATTTTCAATAAGGATATTATCTACCTAGCACTTCATATTTCTGTGGCGAGGATGCAGTTTTCATGCACTACCATATGTATGTCGTCTCTGCACTAACTCGCATACTATCAAATATTATAGATAGTTTTAACTCAAGTATTTCTCATCTTTTTCCTATTAGCTGGAATATGGAAATTAGAATTTAGTGTTATTAGGTCTTCGTTTATTGTTCATATACATTTTATTCATACATCCGAAGAACACTGTTGGTAGAAGTAAAATAATAAAAAAACCAGTGCTCACTAAAATCTTTCATTAATTAATTTATTGCTGTTTTTAATCATGCATGTAATCTATATACCGAAGATTATTTTGCAGATCATTTAACTCATCGAAGCAACTTCAGCTTCAATCAGTTTTCGAACTTTAATCATATTTCGATGAAACATATTTTCGAATTTTTATTTTTTAAATCTTACCATAATACCTTCCTAAGGAGTTTAAAACAGCGTCCGTTTATCTCATAAACCGCTAGGGATCATGTGATTCTTATTTATTCAAGGTGTAATACGTTTATGTCATGCATTGAAATAGTCACACATTTCATCAGCCAGTAGACATGCGTATAATATTATTTTGAAACTAATGATATCAGAGGGAAATTTTCTATAAAATTAAATTCTTAATGCATTCTTCGAGCTTTATATTAAAGGTATAAACACAATTGATTATAAACCAAAAATGCTGTAACCTACTCGTACTTATGTGTATGAGGTATTATTGCCAGAAAGGAAAAATCATCTTCGTTTCTCTAGGAAAAGTGACATTTTGTCACAAATTATCCTTTTACATAAAACTTCATTTCTTTATGAAATATATGCTGAAAAAGCTTCTAAAAATTCCTTAACTATAAAGTAAGATAATTTATAAGTTAGAGTCACAAGAAGGTGTACTAATAATTAACATATTGACCAAGTTCCTCACGTAAAGGATGATGGTCACATGATTTCATGATTCACATGATTTACATGATTTCATATGTCAAGGAGAGATTAGGAAATTAGCTGATACCTTTTTTTCTTGCAAAACTAAAATGCAAGATCTTAGATCATTATGAGTTGATGCGAAAAACTTCGTCTGTATATAAACACAACTGTAATCATTTCGTTATTTATTGCTTGTTTAACTATGCTTTATTCACTAACCACCAAACACTATATCTACAACTTAGGAAGTTTAGTTGTTAATATAAGCACACCAAGTCCAGGAAAAAATTGGTACCTCATGGTCATATACAGTAATATGCAGAAGCATTTAATCATAATTAATTAAATGTTTTATTCATTATTAATTTATTATAATTACCAGTAAGAGATAAATTTTTATGCTCTTAATAAGTGACAAATTATGCAAGCTTTTTCATAAATTCCTAGTTGCCTTTATTTGATACCAGGAACGTTAATTAAATAATTAGTTAACTAATACTTGAAATCAACAATACTAATCGGCTTTGAGAAGGATATTGATTTGAAGGTAGGTCAATAAAAGAACATAACCACCGGTTAAAATCGTGTCTATTTCTATCGCAGAATGTCTTT
Organism: Stegodyphus mimosarum; assembly: GCA_000611955.2. Lineage (NCBI taxonomy): Eukaryota > Metazoa > Arthropoda > Arachnida > Araneae > Eresidae > Stegodyphus > Stegodyphus mimosarum. The sequence continues at coordinate 699,348 of KK114153.1, read as the reverse complement.
CTTACATGAAAAGCCGAAATGTGCGAATTTGTAAGAGGTATGTAATTTTATTTTGACTAGATTAGTTAGTAATAGAAAGTAGAAGAAAGTTAACTAAACAGAAGAGTATAACTTTCAACGAAGTTGCCTTTTTTTTTACTCTGATTCCTTTTGCGTAACGTAAGAAGGAGATTTCATACATAACCTATTTTCGACAGAATCGTGCTCGAAAAGAAAATTTAATAGTAGTTAGGTTAAATAATGCAAACTCATACGTAAATAAGCAAGATGTTTATTAAAATAGAGAAAGGCATTCTCTTCCTAAAGAAACGTTATTTACTATACGCTGGCAAATGTACATGGAATATTTGTTTAGTAAAGTTGTAATTAGAGCCAATTTGCTGTTAACTGTATAATATTCGAACTAACAAATAAAAGTCTATTATTTAGAATACCTGAAATCTAATTAAAAAAGCTTTTGTTTCAGGTGTAAAGCAATTTAGTAATTATCTTTTAAACATTATGCTAGATGCATGCAATATCACAAATCTCTGTTGAATGCTACAGTACTCAGTATGTTTTAGCACATATTTTGATACTTGAGGTAGAACTTGGATCTTGGCACGGAACACTTATCTACAAAATGGAATAAACTAAATGGTTATTCTTTAGATAATTTCTGGTGCGAAGGGTATTCGGCCTTGGAATGCAATTATTTTTAATTTTAACGGGTGATTATAACAATAATAAATGATAGACACGACACATTAACAAATCTTAACTTCATGCTTAAATAATGAAGCTGTCAAGCAAGTGCTGTAAATGCTGTCGAAACGAAAACAGCTCAAAACAGAACGAACACATTAGCAAAGCGAATTTCTCCTAAGTATTAATGAAATATCTTAATTGTAAAGACGCCTATCCACTTTTATTTAATTATATTTTAATTTACAACTGAATATTTTCTTTGATTCCTCTTCTTTTCCCATGCAATGAGACTTTATCCAAAATATTGATATAATTATTCTATTTTGATTAAAATCATATGTTATTGTTATCTGTCGAAAGTGCAAAAATTCCACTTTTAATAGATTCTTATGAGGAATGACAGCGGTTCTGTAAAAGTCTGCTTAATTAATACTTCGATAAATTTTTGTGGAGCAGTATACTTTTTACCAAATATAATTTTTGTTTCTTTAATTAGTATATTAGGGATATTGAAAAACTTTACCAAATTTTCTTTTTCCCAGATATATTCAATGAGTTTTCCCAGTGTGAGTTCGCAGATATATTCAATTCCCAGCCATTTCTGGGAACATTCTTGCAAGCTATTATACTATATGATAAAAGGCGTGTTTGCGTGTACATAAATGTTAGAATTTAATGTGGGGAGATAAAGCTTTGTGTGCAGACTTATGTGGTACTCAACAAATTGTCATTATCTTAAAAGGATTTCGTTTCTGTCTATAATTTGCATGTCTGGAATTCAAATGATTATGTCAACATTTTCTAAATTCAGATGATGGTATGATATATGAAAGCAATTAAGACATGATGTAGAGATGCGAAACTTAAATATGGATAAGTTGCTAAACTTTTCATAACTTCTATTGAAAAAAAAATTATAACTTAACTATAATTAATATAATTCTAAACGTTAAATTTCAACTTCTAACAAATGCAGTGAAAAATAATATAGAAGAAATGGATTTAAGGTCCATTGAACTTCCAGATAGCAAATTACTTACCAAGAAAATATGTAGTATTATTTAATCATTATTTAAGGCATTATCAGATTGCAATGATATTGAAACGATGTTTATCTCCAACTAGATGCACACACATATTTTGCGTGACACATTTGCAACACGATAATGAATTGTCTCAGATTAAACTTTAATTAAATGGAACATTATACTTAATTTCTTAAAGATGTTTACAAAGCGGGAAAGCAGATTCAGGTATGGAAATTTCAGCAAGTCTCTGCAGTATATTTAATGAATTTTCATACCTTTACTTTAATCTGACGCTCATTTTAGACAACTTGTGTAACATTTTTAGATACAATGTAACGTTTCGAAATAGACAAATCACAATTCTAGACTCTGTTAATCTTCCGTGGAAGTGATCGCCTTAGAAAGCATGGCCATCGGTGATATTAAATATGTTTATTTTGGGATCATATTCTCAGAAATAGTGGCCACTTTCAAATGTGGTCATTAAACAATTGCCGATTATGAAATGCTTGAAAGCATTTGAATAATCGAGGAAGGAAAACCCTGAATTTAATTATTAAAGGAACAGACTAGCTTTTTGTTGGTCATTACCATGCTCATGTTAAAACCGTCCAAGCTCCCAAACTGCGCATATAAGTCAACAATATTCGCCATAATACTTTCTTGTGCATTTTGAAATGAGCTAAACTATTAAGAAATACATCGGAAGAAACTAACAGCAAAAAGGAAGGATCCTGTTTGCAAGCAGCAGTTTCTGAATTATAAAAAAAATGATACTGCTTTATATTGGTATTGCTTTTTTAATTTTTGGATTTGAGTTAAGGTCATGCCATCAGGAGCGATCAGTCGAAGTTCATCTTCTTTCAAATGATGCATGAAGATAATTTTTTCATAGCAGATAGCTGTTGTTAGTTTTGTCGGCACATTATAGATACTCTATGGTAATTAATGTCAAATGTTACGCTGTCTGTATTTATACCACATTACTGTAATTTTTGCAGATAGTAGTGATGACTGAAAATATACTGCCTTTAGCTAAAAATTAAATATGTATTTTTCATATTCCTACCTCTATATATAACTCTTAATTTAAATTAGGACGTAATTTATCACATTCAAGGAAATTAAATTTGAATTTTTGTACTAACATAGGTGATTCATGTAAAAGTGTGTTATTCCGATAAGTCTTAAAACGCTTAGATAAAAGATTCTTATCTAAGTGTAGCATAATCGTAAAATTAAAAACAAAATAATAGAAAAAATCCATTAAAGTGTAGCCAAATGATTTAATTTAAAAGACTAAAATTTCGAAATATTTAGCCAAAACTTAAGATATTATTGAATGCAATAAATACAAGGAAAATAATTTTAAAATAATGAAAGTTTCAAAGGAAAGCTACATCATAATAAATATTTTCTAGTCTAAGAATTATATTTAATATCCAATATAAAGTCGAAAATTGTGAGATTTCAAATGCTATTTATATTTTTAAAGCTTCATCCAAAAAGTTCCCATTGGTAACAGCAAACAAATCTTAAGCGTACTTTAAGTAAGCCTCAGGCATCTAGGAATTCAGTGGAATAAATAAGCCCAGGAAAATTCAAAAGAGATTAAACACGTTGTGATTTTTGTAACAGTAAGAGTTGCACTCATTTCGTAAGAAATTTAAATCAATTTATTTTCGAGAAAAGAACCTGACTATTTTAACTGATAGAGTCAGAGGCCATTTTACAAATTTTCCATTTTATTTTCAAATTTTCTCTTTAAGTGGCCAAAGTGTATTAAAGAAACATATATTTAAGAAATATTTTAAATATGAACGAAGGAAATGCATGGTAGTTTCTAAACTATTACCATATTTTATGTGTCGCATTTTTGGGAAGTTTTAAACAATTCATTCTTTCTTTGCAAGAAAATTTATGAAAGGAGTTTTAAATTAATTAACGATTTTCAGTAATTACTAATGCATTTTTTTAATGTTTTGCATAAGATTGTTTAACTTAATTCTTAAATCACCTCGTTGAAAAATATTCAGTTTCCTTCTTATTTTCTTTAATTGTATGTTTTCTAACAGGAATAAATACAATTCACATTAGTTAAATTTATTTTTATTTCCTAAATTTATTTCTTGGTTATTAGGAATGCAGTCCACTATGCACAAAACTCTTCATTATATAATATAACAAAAGATCATATTGTCATTATTACTGCAGAAGGCTATTTTTCATCAAATCATTATCCTTCATGGAACAAATAAAAATAATAATACGACTACACTGTCACAGCAGGGAAAAAACTGAAACAAGCTCAAAACCGCAAAAGCATGAAGCAATCGTTAAAGCATTTGTAACACTTAAATCACAGATTATAGTTTAACACTTCGGAGAGTTTGCCATTTAAAAACAGCTGTACATTTAAAAATTTAGACAATATAAAAATTACTATTTACAAATTTGATTACAAATTTGAAATCTTATTCTAATTCAGCTTAACATCTAAAAATATTAATGTTAAATATTTACGATTGGCTTTTAATTCAAGAATCATTCACCTGCGAAATGGATGAGAAGTGTAAAAACACATACCAAAATTCCAGCCAGTCCATTCCACTACGACGCAGTTTCTTCGGCCATGACTAAAAGTGAATTGCTTGCATCTTCCGCCAAAATTAGAGTATGAGATATATACACATACATACATAAAGACATACATATGTAAAATATAAAAAATACGATGGCTTTGCTCTACGCGAACAGGCAAGCTCTAATTAACTTTCCGCAATTTCAGAATCCACCCCCTAGACCAGTAATTTCGAGAACACTCTGGCATGTTATATAACAGTTGATATAAATATTAAGTACACGCTATTTTTTATTCAGAGTGCTTCATGCCATCCCTGCTATTAGAACCTCCGCTGCTCTGTTTATTCTTCTTTCCTTCGTTACAATATGTTATGACGCAGAAATCTTAAATTTAAAATTATTTAATTTGAATCACTATTGGATATACAAACTGGAGCTTTTCGTTTAAAAGAAAAAATGATCGGCCATTTGACTTGTATAAAGATATGGAGCTTTAAATTCTTCGGTGTCATCATTTGCGGCATTCCACTCAGCCCAAACAAAGCTCGGACTCTGATGTGACCTGATCGCACAGTTTCGTCATTCCTGTACCATCTTCTAAATTATCACAGCTTATTAATTATCCTGTCGACTAATTAATAACCTGTGATAATTGCTATTTAAAAATTAAAATCCAAAATTCGTAGCTTCCTGTTCATACACTTTCCATAAAACCACAAGAATGTATTTTATTCTGATCGGAAAATGAGGAAAGAAGTCTAGTTTCAGAATATTTTTTTCAGGTTTCTATGAAACGATAAACGAAAGAACTGATTTTGTCTTATGGGTTATTGATGTGTTTAAATACATTTTCCCTTCGTATGTTTTACTTGCATTATTTTTTTATGTTATCATACCATGTTCAGAAAAGGGTAAATCTGACAAACTTTTGTGTAGCATTTTAATTTAACATTTAATTGCTTAATTGCACTATTTTGATTTCATTAATAATGTAATTGATATTTTTGAAATTTTAAAATGTGACTTGTAATCAGAAGTTTGTAACATTTCCTTAGAGTTGTAAGGTTTATAATGCGTTTTCTAACAGTTATTTTAAGTTTTGTATCTTTCCTATCTTATTCTAATTTCAGCTTACAATTTCCTGCCAGAATGTTAATTCAGAAACGCAGAGAATGCAAATGAGAATGAGTACTATTTAAGTCGTGACTTAACCGACTTCAAGAGAGAGAGAGAGTCTGATTTCCTGACTAGCGCGCGTTTGCCTTCTGGCCACATCTCTCTTAGCAGTTACTACGCTCGGCCATATCTAGGCCCTTGCTAGGCTTCGCCGATTCAATTAATACTTAGGGGCCAATTAGTTAGATTGTGATAGCTTCGGCTATATTATTTAAGAGCTTTAGTTAAGCTAGTTTTAGCTCTAATTACTAGTATTTAAGTTCAAGCCCGAGTGGTGGCTTTATTGTAAAGTTCCAAGCCGGAACTGATTGTAAATATACTGAATAATAAAGGGTTTTAAACCAAGTCTCACCTTGTTCTGTTCACACTTAAGCGATTATTCGCTTGTAAAGTGTTCGTGAGGTTCTTAGTCAGAACTACAGATTTAAAGAGTTGAACCCTATAGAGTTTTGATCAGAATGCTTGCATATTCCGATTCTGAAGTGCAAATAATAACGTAGAAAATCAGAAATTTCCAAGAGCGCTCATAGTCAAAAACTTAAAAGAAAATAAGCAGTTAATTTTTACAGCTTTTAAATAAGGACTTCACTAATAATACTGGATCAAAAACACTGATTTAAAGACCTGTAAGTTTTTACGTTTTATAGGTTAAAGCTAAAGAAAATGCGTTTAGGGAAGAAATAAGCTTAATGTGTGAGGAAATAAGTGATTTACCTGGATTTGAATTTAATATTATCCTGCTTTATGTTTTATAAATACTCGTTAACTCTTCTTTTAGCATTTTAAGCTTTAGTGTTAATATAAAAAAATACGCTTTAAAGTTTTTTAAAGTTATTCACACTCTTCATGTTTCGGACTAGCTCCAGCCAATTAAACAGGAAAGTTTAAGAAAAAGTAGCCGAAAGCAAATATGAATTCCCGCCTACTTGATAACCTTTAGCCACAAAAATCTCGGTTTCCGGTCACGTTCCGTAAAACTCCATGCAGGCATAGGAAATCCAATACGACACATAGTTTACAACTAATTTTGGGTCTCAACATGTATGCCTATTTTCTGGTTTGCAGATTTTATGCTCCAGAAACCTGATGTTAGATAGCGATTATTGCACATTTTTGCCTCGGGGAGAAACATCTACACTGCAGTTCTTTTCTGAAAGTAAAGGAAAAAATAAATAGCTAGTATATTGATGCTTGGCATCATTTCCAAAGCAATAACCTACAGTATATTGAGTAACAAACATTTTTATAATTTTTTCCTTTTTCTGTTATTACAGAATCTAGATTTTGCTGTTAAATTAAATTTTACGCAATAGAAAAGCATTTCTAGAAATTATAAGATATTATCTTCCTCCTTTCCGTATGCCTCCGTGGCGTTTTTTTTTTTTCGAGACATACTTGACGCGTATTCGAGAGGTCCAGAGTTCGAGTCACGACAAAGGCATTGCGCATTTTTCACGACTCCTGCTTCAAAATAAACTTAAGGACTGTACGCGTGGCGCCTGAACTAAAAGGTGGTGGATGATAATTCGTGACCACCAGGATTTGGCGAATGGATCCCCTAATCCCCTGCCGCTCTTTAAAAGGGAGAGTATATAAGGTATTTTATCCCTCCTTTCCTCATACCTTCGTGGTGTAATTGGAAGCCTAAACGACGCGTGTTCGAGAGATCCAGGGTTCGAGTCCCGGTGAAGGCACTGTTAATTTTGCACATCTTCTGCTTCAAAATAACCTAATGACTCTACGTACATACAAAAATGTACAATACAAGAGAAATCAAAATGTTAAATTTGGTCCGATCCCATTCTTTTGCCAAACACCATATTTGCTCGCGTCCCCCCCTTTTCTACTAATGTTTCTTCTTGGAAATCGAGAGGTTAAAAATACGCGGTGTATACCATTTTTGAAGAAACGGCTTGAAGGATTAACACAGAACACTAAAGAGCACGCATAAAGACCTTTTTATTGTTATTATATTATATATTTCAAAGGACATATACGTTACATTATTATGCTTTTTATTTACACGATATAGTTTTCTATTTGTGCATAAGTTTTACACTTTTAGCTTGAATCAAAAGTTTCTAAATCGCATGCTGAAAAACCTAGGGGAAAAATTCTTTGGGGGGGGGAGAAATATGCGACTAAATATTGTATGTATTCTCGGAAGACTAATAAAATAAATAAATTTAGAACTATAGAAAACACACCGTACTGAATTATTTGTCAAGGACATGAAGAAATTTGGGATTATAAAAGTCAAATCTTGTAAATGATTTAAAGATACCGGTGTAATATTCTAATTTTATTTAATTTAACTTTATCAGAAAGTTCTTAACATATGCTATTCAATTTTGAAATAAGTTATTCAAATTTCTTAATACTAACATCGTTTGCTTTGATGTAAAATAAAATGTTATATTTAACAATATGTAGGAATAATGATTACGATCTACCACTACTGAATTTCAAAGACTATTGTTTCATTTTTTTTTGTTGATGAATGAGATAGCTTAATTTATTAATTTATTATGGTAAAGAATGTGAGAGCTTTCTGGTTTAGCGGGTATGCCATCGAGGAGACCATAAGAGGGCAACTGGCTTGTAATTACGTTAGAAAAAATAAGAAAACCCCAAACAACCCATGCAGCAAGCTCGTTTCTCGGAACAGAAGTCGACAGCAGAACGAGTACCCTTGTTAAAAGCTATCTGCCGATGGAGAGAAAGGCCTTGGGAAAGATAAACTGCGAGAATTTGATTCGTAGTCTCGTTATTTATTGGGATTGGCATAAAACTACCACGTAGGTATCCTGTTCGGCTGAAAGCATGAAGTCTAGTCCTTTTGCTCTTGCAAATCTTCTTCATATTTTAAATTACTGTGCTATGATAAGTGATTCAAGCCCTGGAATAGTAGCTTTACTTTCGTCTCAGAAGGCAGACAAATGCTGCAGAATTGTAAATAATTACACACGGTGTTTCAAAATTTGGCCAACAAATTCAGGGGATGATAATAGGTATCAAGAGAATGAAAAATTAAAATAAAACACGGGGTTGGAAACTTTATTTAGAGGGAGAAACCACAAAAATACTTGTGAAGGTTGCGACGTTGAATGGAACAAAAGGGGCCAATAATAAGCAAAGAAACATTAATTTGACGTAAAGCAGAATTACAATGCATCACAAAGGAGACGACGAGAGAGTTCCATAAGAATTGTTCGAAAATGGGGGTGTGAAGATCACTACACAGCCAACACCGACGGACGAAAGAATGCCGGATAAACAATCGATTTCACGTGGCCCCAAAAGAACAAATCCAAGGTATTGAAGTCTGAGGCGCGTGAAGGCGAAGCAACAGCACATCCAGTTCACCTCCCGGTATATGTACCATCGATGTGGATACGCACCGCAATCGTAAAATGTGCTTGTGACCATCATGCATAAACCAGATGTTTTGGCACACAGTGGCCGGTATTCACTGTATCAAATGCGGGAGGACGTGCTATAGGAAAATGAGGTAATTTGCACCAATGAAGTGTTTGAGCAGAAGTCCCAACAGTTTGAGTCCCAACAGATGATCTCCGAGGATCCCTGCCCAGATGTTAATACCAAATTTATGCTGCATATTCGAAGAGACAGTGTTGTGAGAATTTCGGATGATCACATATGTGTATTGTGCACGTAGACCACGCTTTTGTTCGTAAGGTAAGCTTCATCTGAGAATAAAACACTGGCGGAATTCTGTGTGGCACCAAGCATCCACTGTACAATCTCTACCCAAAGGAAGTAGTCGGCATCGCCTAGGAATTGGACCTTCTCCACGTGGAAGGATTGCATTTTTTTCTGCAGGCAGAACCTTCCACACCATTTTTTACCGAATACCTAGTTCATCTACTGGTCGACAGGGAAACTGCAAACCGTTGCAATACTCGATTTTCTGTTTCCGTTTTGCGTACACTGCATTCTTATCGTGGATTACGGCTCGTTATTTGAAAGGATCCCGTCTCCTGCACCCGTCGATCGACATTCGTGAAGGTGGTATGATGCGGACAACGCCTGCTCGGATATTGCTTTTGATACATCTCTGTGAGAGGCATCCTTTGTCACCTGCTCGGCTGTAAATCAGATGCATATCCGCATATTCCTCTTTTTTATAATCTGACATGTTGCTTCCGAATGATGTTTAACACCCTCGAATTTTGCAATGCCCGCTAATGAATACTTGCTCCCTGCTTTACTTTTTTCCCGCACGTGTAGGAAATTTGCATACGAGAAGATTTCGTCTTCTGCATCCAGCTGCTTTTATTTTCCCCGTGCACATCGGAAAATTGCATACCAATTCGTCTCGACCGCAGTGTTACTAATCCTTGCATTTATTCGGGCACTCTCTTTGTCAGACTCACTGTCCTCTTGACGTCTATTTTTGCGATTTTCACACACTAAATGTGGTTTCCGTCCGCATTGTTCTATGGAAATATTTCATCCTCTTGATGCCTACAGTCATCTCTCTGAATAATGTCGGTCGAATTCGGAAACACCCTGTCATCCCATATATTTTGCTCTTACAATATGTACTACATATTTGTTATTCAAAACTGTAAAAGTATTTTCCTTGCACTTACCTAGACTACATCATAAGTAGTTATTCATGTCGAAATAATCTAACCTTGCGTAAACCATTTATATGTATGTATGTGTGTACCGTCTGCATTTATAATGTTCACGTAATGTTCCTTTAATGTTTGAACATTATTTGTACAAGCTAGAGAACACATCTATCGGGTTGGCAGCCATCCCTATGTGATTAACGCCAGGGCAAGGATTTACTCCGGCAGCGTTCTTTTCGTGTAGAAATCAAATTGTCGTTCTAAATACCAAATGCAATTGAATCAACAGCCTCTGCTTGGTAAGGTAACCAGTTAATGTTTGAAATGAACTCCGGTGAGGCGTTTCGTGGCTTTAAAGGATGTGTCTGCTCTATAGAGAGTGGTGGGTGTAAGACAAATACCTGTTTACTCATTTTACCCACCAGGTATGCCCGTGCTCCATTTCCTGTTTGTGGAGAACTGGGAATGAACCTTCGGTATTAAGTAGCTTTACCCATTCGGCTTCTGATGGGCAAATTGCCGAATGAATGAAAAGCTATATTGAACTATGATGAATTATACCGATATTGAACTATGATGAGATTTTTATGTTAAATTTATGCATCACCACAGTAAATTTGTCTTATTATCTCCATGAAACAGGCTAAATATTTTGAAGAAATGACGAAATTGTAATTATTACGACAATCTTCAGATTATGATGAGTCGAAACAGGAGAAAAACTTTATTTTTTTACCTCTTTTGCTCATGAATCCATGGAATATCCAGTTCATGATTACGGCAATCTATTTTGTCGAATTTATTATTTGACGATTTTCACTATTACTTTGCATTTCATATGTCTGTCCAACCTATCATAAAGTCTGGACACTTGTATATTCAAGAATATTACATTCTATCTCATTTTTAGAGGTTATTTCTCAGAGCTAGAAGTGATATAAAGCTAAACATTTTTCAATAAAGCTATATGGTATTTCCCTCCTGCTTTCTGCATTCCTTCGTGCTGTAACTGGAAGCACGCTCAACCCGTATTCGAAAGGTTCGAAGTTCGAATTTCGGCTAGCGTAACTCGGATTTCTTCAGTTTCCTGGTATCGAAAATCTTCTAAAGACTCTACAAGTAGCAGCCGTATTGAAAAGGTGGTGGACGATAATTCGTCACCTACAGGATCTGGCGACTGGGTTTCCTCATCCCCTGTTGCCCTATAAATGGGGGAGTATATCAGGTATTTTCTCACTTTCCGCATGTCTTCGTGCTGTAACCGGAAGCACTCTTGCCATGTATTGGGTAGGTCTGGAGTTCGAGTCTTGGCGAGGGTAATTGGCGAGAGATTGCTCCAGCTTCCTGACATCGAAGGAATTTTAACTGACACTACAGAGTTTCTATTTATGAATTTCTATTAATTTTAAAAAATTATAAAAGTACGTAACTAATTATTGACTGTTACAATAGTTCATCAAAATGTTAAACAGAATACTTCCTTTTTTTATTAAAATATGCTTAAGCACTTATGGTAATTATGCTCAAATTTCATTACGTAAAAATTTACTTAACTGACGTCTTTAATATTGTAACTTTAACTGACGACTTTAATATTGTAGCAGTTGCCGCTAATATCACTACCTCATAATATTTTTGGTTTTAACACATTTGAAGAATTCATTTAAAATTACTGCATGTCTAACAACTTTAACATCAATTTTACAATTTTTGAAGCTCACAAAATATTGAAATTTTAACTCCAGGTTAAGTTTACTATGTTTCCATTTGACAGAATTTGATAACGATAAAGCAGGTTACTGTCGATTTTCGGTTAGAGAGACCACACAACCATTTCTTCTTCCCTATTTGAGGACAAAGGAGGACACAGGTGATATTAAATTCCTCCTCTACTTTCCTTTTCCACGAAAGTTAAGCTTTTTATCTTATACTAAAAGCTACAGTTTGACCAAAATCTAATATGATAAACAGGGCTTTTTGGAAATTTATAGAAGATCTTATTCAATTAAAACCAAACGCATTTTTGATCGGAATGGATACTGATTAGGTCACTGGTTACTCTCAAAATCTTAATAATTTTTAACGCATCCAACAGTGTTAAATTTATTGTTTAATTTTAATGCAATTGTGACCAGTTATAAAAACCAGTTATATTAACCAGTGAAAGTGACAGTAATCAGTGAAAGTGCAGTTAAGTTATATTAAACAGTGAAATGCAAAACATCTGTCATTATGCAAATAATTGGGTTAAGTTAATAGGTAATTTGGCTATATTTCGTAATACTATTTTCGAAAGACAGTTTTCTAGAGCCTAAGCATAATTTTGAAATATCAAAAACTGCTCTATTATAACTAAGGATTTCTACATCTTCACTTTTAAAATAGTAGTGTTTGATTATTCATCATTTATATTTTCGGTAGATTATGCTTTAGACATTTGATAAACATCTGATACAGTAAAAGAAATACAGTTCTGGAATAAAACATTCAAAGAATTATGCTTCTAAACGAAGTGTTCTCTCATATTTTCTTTAAAGTCTGCCGCTTGCAGATAAGAAAATATGAGATCGAGGAAGCATTTTATAAATGATTAAAATCAGGTAAATTGATTTTTTTCAGCTAATTGTTTAGAGGAATTGTTCACATGTTACCATACAACGCTTAAAGCATCCGCCACCATGTTGCATAAAATAAGCACTTTGTTTAGTTCGTAGAAATTGGTCTCACTTTCAGATGTTATAGTACTTGTGAAATTATTAGGATGTGTATACAAAATTATACTTTCCCCAACTGTAATATATGTATGATTTAAAAAGTGCACTAATCATTTTATTGACAAAAGAAACCATTAAAAATTAGTTTTTCATGGCATTTATGAAAACATTTTCACAGTGTCAATTTGAATTACAATATGTTAAATAAGACATAAAATGAATTAGTTTGTTATACTTGCTCGATTTGCCAACAACAGAATAAATTTAGTTAAGGATCCATCACTCATAACAACCTAAAATGTAAAATATACAAAGACACATTAAATGATACATCAGATTTAAAAAAATGCCTTTTTTAAAAGTTTGTTACGTAAAAATAATTTCTTTACCTCACATACTTCCTGCATGTGCCATACGGGACACAGTACATAAATCGAAACTCAATGGCATTCAATCCATACCATTCGTAGCATTTTTCAGTCAGTATGATCATGGGAATAAATCTCTTGAGCTCTACTAATGTTGTTAGCAATAGCGGATAGGTATGAAAACAGGTCTTAACCTTTTCCCGGGGGACATGTCCCATGCATTGACTATAATAAATACGACTCAAAGACTTTTAGAGACTAAAATTTGCTGAATAGAGTGGAGTGGGATGTGGAAGAACCTATCACGTCGTTTTTCTTTACTTTCCGAACTGAATATTTGGGTAAATGGCGAAAATGAGCAGAAAATTAATGTCTGCAGCCCACGGTAAAAGATATATAGCCGTAGAAAACGTCAGCAACTTTAATTTAGGATATGAGGAGCTATGCTGTGAAAGTTACATACAAATAGAGTACCGCCTGTAGCCGACCAGCGGCTGAGCGGTAAAGTCGCTGAACACTGGTAGGTCTGTCCGAGGTTCGAATCATGGCAAACAGGCTCGTTGCATGGGCGTTTTCATGGTTTACCCATGTGGAACCTGCATACGAGCCAGTATCCCTTAGAAAGTCTTCCACAAATGCATTAGTCCCCTTAGGCAGATAGCCTAGTTTTCTTTACCATAATTCAACATACCATACCTATGGCTTGTATCTGTAAAAGCCTTTGGTCAATGCTTAATAACTTTTAATAAGCTATTCTTAATGTCTAAGAGGTATTCATCACGTGTGCAAATTTATTTGAGCTTAAAACAGGATAAAGAGTTGTTAAGAAATATCTTTACCTTCTGCCGGAAGGGATGTCTAAAATACATTTGTGTGTCGAAAAGGAGATATTATTTGAAATATAACGTTGACGCAGAAAACTGGTAGAGTGAATTTCGGTGTTCCAAATCTTTGAATTCAAGTATTAGTTATTTAGGAACTCTGAGATGAAAATCAATAATTCCGTTTTTTTTTACAAAAATGCATTCATGAAAATATCGAAAAGTCTCTTTGTGAATTCATATGAATTTTTTTTTCTGTAGCTTTAATTTTAACCAATTCTTTTCGACTGGTGAACAAGTGTACTTTTCTAATTTTACATGAATGTTTATTTTTGTGGTAATTGCTATTTTAAGGTAAATAATGATAGTGATTAACTACAAGAATTATCTATAGAAGCTACGAGTCCGCAATGTACAAGACACAGATTTGTTTGTCACAGAATACACATCAGTAACCGTGTAAGACGTAGCCTAACAATTTATAGAAATGTTGTGATATGCTTAGTAAAAGTTTGCTGATGAAAATGCAGAAAACGTTAGTGCTCACAATTATTAAACCCAATATGCATTCGCTAAATATATTGTCATTATGATGTTCTTAATAGTTAAATTTTCACCTTATTCTTTTTTAAACTTAATGCAAATTTCAGTTCTGTAACAGTAAGGCAACAGCGACAAAGTGTGATTTTCATCATAAATGACTTCAACGCAATGTGATGTCCATTTCATAGTATATGCCTAAAACGAATATATCAGCAAACCCTCTTTTAACAATGCACCATGATGCTTAAGCCTTAAAGATTTATCACTACACACCTGAGGTAGTTACACTGCAACGAAACTGAATTGAAGTGAAGTAGACGCTACTTATCAATTATCTATCGCCAATTCAAGAAAAAGAAAAACAAGGTAATGGTTGTTTGCCTACTCTACAAAATGTTTATCCTCAATTATTTTGTTGTTTTTGTCCATTTAAATCCTTCTTTCACTAAAATAATATTTTTCAAGCGACTTTGGTGTCTAAAGAAATTTAGAAAACAAAGTCTAAAAGCTCAAAGAAGTACGTGAAAAATAGAGAATTGTCGCATATGTTTTAAAAATTTAATATATAAACAAGATTCATAAACAGAACGATATGTCATTCTAAAGATCGAGATTTATTAAGAAAAATTTCGATCTAATTTAACTGTATTGTTAAGAATTTTATACATATGTAGATGATTTTAGTGCAATTGTAGGTGAAGTTGTATTTTTCTGCATAATGTAACATGAAAAGAGAAATGAAATGAAAAGAATGAGAATGAAATGAAATGAGAGAAATGAAGCTTTGCCGGAAAACTAAGAATATAGGGGCAAGTCTATTTAACACTGTAAATGGCTATCTGAATGCATATGAAATCAATTACAATACCTATTACGATGATACAGCAACCGGATCGAAAGTCGCCAAACTTGGCGACAATTTCGCCGCATTTGGTTCCGGTCCTTATATTACCGTAATACGTATTGTAACTGAATACTGTAATTGATTTCATATGCAACTGTAACCTTATTCAGCCCTCATAACCCTTCCAGAAATTTCCAGAAGTACTAGAAATTTCTCGGCGGCCGGAGGAAATCTCTATATATAAGATCGGAGAGCGAATTAATTTCTCAGTTGTTGTCAGTTGTTTAGTTCGGCGTAAGTTCATAGTATTGAGATATCTCTGTGTGAGCTTCCTTTTTAGGTATGCTTTGCATTGAGGTGTGTTTACGTTCTTAGGAATTGGAAATGTAACCACTGACTGCGATACCGTGAGGAGCTGCACGGCTATTTTTGTTGAAAGTTCAAGAACTGTGAAGTGTTTCTTTGGATAAATAAATTTTATGAAGCTATTATTGGTTCTATGTGCATTTAAACTATTTCGAATCCGTATGAACGCAATAGTATTATTTCCTGTGTAGCTTAATCATGTTAATAATAACTAACTTCAAAACATATTTACTTATTTCCAAAGCTATTTTTCCGACTTTTAAAAGTGTGAAAGTTTTAATAGAACAAGTAACCAAATATTAATTTCTGTTTCTAAGTAACACAATAAGGTAAAGGTTTAAAATTTAACAGCCTTCGGAAATGCTTATTTTGGTTTGGAATAGCATAGGGTTACCATAACTACAGTAAATAATGTACTTCGGAATAATTTACTGATTCAAACTCAAATATTTTAATGATTCTGTGTTATGAAAGAGGCGTAACATTTTGACCGACCTAATGAAATAATATATATTTTTTTTTCAGTTTTTAAAAAAATTATAAGAAAGAAAGCGAATGAGATTGTTTATTCGCCTGTTTGCAATAGTCAAATGTCATTAAAAATTAACTTAACGACAAATGAATGCTCGAGTCTGCTAAAAAATGATGTTCATTCTTGAAATACTTTAATCGTCCTTCTTTGCTAATTTTTCATTTCAAATGCTTAGATTGTCATATATAGTCGAAGAGTGGAAACATGTATGGCTTTATGTATTGCTTTAGAACATACTCTAACACCGAAAGAACAAATTTCCGAAATTCTTAAATTGAGGGTTCTTGAAATTTTAATGCTCTTGCGAGTAACAATGTGTGTTAAAAATTCCACTGTGTGTAAAAGAAAATTTGTCTAATTTTGACTCATACTTCAAACAGTGCACTCATTGGCTTTAAACTTAAGGGTTTAAATGTAGGATTTAAAAGATAATTCCTCAAATTAAGGGCGGGGCACATGATTATGATATTAAATCATTCTCTGTTGAAATAATTGAAATGAGGTTTGCGAAATAATCGATTTTTTGTTTTGATATCTAAGATTTACAACAGGATCGGTTGCATAATAAATTGATCCTTTCATGAAAGCGACATTTCGTCAATACTAAAAGTTATTATTGGATGTTTATGGGAAAAAAGAAGACTTGATCTCCGTCGTGCATTCTGTGGAACATTCTCAGTAATGAGAAAGGGGATGTGACTAGTGGATTAAGTCGAACCCCAGCGAATGAGAAATCTGTAAGTGCCCAGACGTTAGGAGGGGAATATTTAATCTCAGTGTGCAGTAACTTGACTATACGTCCGATGGATAGTTACAGCCATACTAAAATATTTCAGAGAGTGTTCATATGATAACAGCCATACTAAAATAGTTCAGACAGAGTTTGTATGATAAAAATCAGTTAAATACTTTTATATGCTGTCGAAAATAACATGTGTTTTCCTTCAGCAGTTACTCAGGAAGCCAGTATGAAGGTACATTTAATCTGCATTCCCTATTTCATCTCCTTTTGATGCATAAATTGTCATGTAAATAACAGCTTTAACTCCCAGCACACCGAAATTTCAGAATAAAAGAATAACAATGTCAGATATTGAAACCAAAGATTTAATAGCAATCATTATGTATTTTGAAAGTTTCATCTTTAAAATAACACTTCATCTATATCATCTTTTTCACATACTGTTTTATATTCTTAAGACAGTTGTTTCAGTTGCGTAATGAGGTTGGGTAAAAAGTTAATATTTTTTTCTAATATTTATTCGCAGATCTGACATTTGAAAGACGGAATACGCCTGAGTATATAAACACTGCAAACTTAATGTTATTATAGTATGTACGGAACGAAAGCTCACTTACATTACTTCAGCAGTACGTTGTATTTAATGTACATACCATATTATTCTTGCAAATTATGATTATCTATCAAAAAATGTTGAAATAACTCTCGAGTATTTTACCGTAATCGATTTATAAAGAAGCTGTCAATTATAACTTCATTAATTGCAAAAACATTTAAATTGAAATCGTTGAGCTTAAATATGACTATCGAATAGGAGAAAGCGCAAAACTATTATCTAACACAGAGTGTAAGAATAAAATGTGCTTTATATCACGTTGTTAGGAAGCGCAATACACACAGGTGCGTATTTTGCTTCCTCTGCACTTATTTTACATTGAACTGATTTTTTCGAATTTTCTTTCTAATTTCTACAATACTGTTCGTAAACTTAGAAAGAGCTTTGTATGAGTCAAAAGGAAATTTTTACACTTACGATCTGATATATACTTAAAACTTTGACATTAAAACTCAGTTTCTTTTCCTGTTCTGATTATTGACTAACTCATGAAATTGATGCGAGAGAAACATGTTTCAGATTAAAACTCAGTTTCTTTTCCTGTTCTGATTATTGACTAACTCATGAAATTGATGCGAGAGAAACATGTTTCAGATTTAATTAAATAAGAAGATTACCAAGAGTAATGGGTGCAAAAGCATGATAAAGATGCATGTGAAGCGAATGTTCATTGAAATAATCACTTATCTTACTTGTATTTTTAGTAATGAAATTAATCCAATTTTTCGAATATTTGATGAAAGATGATAGCCATTTGAAGTTATTTTGAAAGTCCCTTCAAGAAAATTTTCAAATGTTTAACAGATCCTTTAAAACAGTAGGGAGCACTGAACGGAATAAAACTGTTAAACAATTAGCAAGAATGAGGGAGGAAAGTTTAATTCTTATCGTGACTGATATTTCGTTAGGAAAGTTCCAATTAAGTCTCTGATGGGTTCGTATAAACTTGTAGCAGAAGCTGAAAAATGTATAAATAAAGTGTTAATTTTCAGAATATTAATATATTTTCAGTTAATATGGACAACAAGGCCTAACAGCTGAAAATAAATTGTATACAAGCATATGGATGAAAAAGTAACTATTGAAAGCATAAAAGTAGTACATACTTGAAAATTAAGAGTATTGGAAAATTACATTATTTATTAAGAAATGTACTCATTCTTTTATTTAGATAAATTAAAGTTCATAGTTGAATTGAAAAGGAATTTTGCAAACAGTGCTCGAACCCTTGGAAATATAAACCCTTGGAACACTTGGAAATATAATATAAAAGTTGTGTATTATTAGATTATTCATTTTAAACTCATAATTCTAAGAATTCTATTCTGACTTTCATAAAATTCTTTTGGAACATCTCCCCAATTGCAAGGTTTAAATAATCTTGAAAATTTATATCTGGATTTTTTTATACCGAGATGTTAAAATAAGAAACTTAAAGGTATACTAAAGATATTACGTTCGAGGATTAAATAAAAGACACTTTTATTGGGTAAAGTATTAAATTAAAGTTAAAATGTCACCGACAAGCTAAAATTAACAAACAAATATTCCACTACATATTGAAAAGGGCTTGTTGTTTTGAAATTTGAATTATGTGTGGGAGTGACATTTCGGCATGGAAAATTGGCATTTAGTTTGATACTAATTTCAGATTGATTCATATTAGCGTGAACGAGGAGGTATGAAAATGTTAAAGACAGATCTGTTATTTCTAATAATAAACAGAACAAATGAAATTTAAAGAGTAGTAGTCATTCCTAATTGAAGAGTTAAAATAAGCTAAAATTTCTTAAAATATTTTATAAAGCTTAAACAGAAAATATTTACCACATAAGTAAACTCCACACTTTTATTATTACTGAAATTCCAAAATTACCTTTAACGGTTGATTATAACTTTCATAAAGTAAACATATAAATGTATGTTTGCATATTCCCGCTTTCGGCAATCAAGCTATAACTAATGAACTTTGCTCCTGAATTTGATGATGAAAGAAGCCTGTTTCTAGAACAAGGTCTAAAGTCTCCCCGTGAAATAAAATTGTCCTTCATTTTTCTTTCAGAGGAAACTTACATAATTCAATTAAAGCGATAATTACTCATCTTGTTTTAATTAATGTCATGTGAGGGAAGGTTTCAGTGTTTTACGGAATAAAATAAATAATGGCGTAACACCCAATAATCAATAAAATAACCTCGAAATTAGCTGTCCTTTTGCTTTTACCCTTCATGAGAAAAATAAATTTCAACTATCGCCCATTTTATTTATCTTATCATAGTGACATTTCATATTTACTTTTATTAAGTTATTTTTAATCATATAAAAACTTAATTGATTAGAAGCAGATAAATTTTCAGTAGCTTGTGATTTTTAACTTATTAAAATTAAATTTCTTTGTTGTTTATCTAAAATTAATTCCTACTGATGAGAACAAATCAAAAATTTTATTCTCATTAACTCTCGAAATACGTAATACGTAGTTTTAGCATGTTTTGAAAGCATATAATTGACTTATCAAAATTAATTATTTTACGCTTCGGGAATATAATGCATTTAAAATGTTAGAAATTTAAAACTTAGTTCAGTTAGCGTTAGTATTAAGCCCTGTAACGTAGTCCATGGAGCAAAGTTATTTGTGTCTAATCAATTTTGATATGTAAATCAGAAAGTGCTGTATTATTTATAAGGAACTATAAAGTATGTAACTAATAATATTTAAAGAAATAATATATTTTTAAATGATCAGCTAGAGAGAAAGTTAATTTAGAAGTCAAACAACAAAAATCAGCGTTATATTTTCAAATTTTCACAGGACTAGTTTCGATGAGGATGATGGTTCGGTAATAATTCCTTTGTTCCTAAGGGAAACTGGTTCGTGTACATTCTTTTCGTACACATGGAGAAAACCACGGAAACGCCAACGCAGCCAGCCCGTTCGCGGGGATTCGAACGCCGGTCCGAACCACCAATGTTTAGAGACTTTACGGCTCGGTCGCTGGTGAGCCCCTGGAAATTTGGAATCGTTACTGAAGTTAGGATTTCAGATAGTGCCAGCATTTATGATAACAACTGTATTTTTGTGCATGTTGCCACAATCATTCATTAAATGATTCATGATGTATCCCACTGATATTACCACCTCTCTTTCTCAATTGATACACCAATCTCTTTCTAAATGTTTATGACACAAGAATTTATCTTTAAATTTGGAACAAAATTATAACAATAATGAAAAAAAAACTTACCGATGTCTGCAACTACACTTCCTGCCTCCAGATCATCCATAAACTTCTGGACCGTACTTCGTAGCGGGTCCTCTGCATACGATAAATCTCTGCTTATCTTTTCGTACACTTGATGTACATAATCTTCTTCTAAGGCTGTTGATCTAGAATACTTTCCTCTGTTGCTTGAGTTCATGTTTGAATGATTCCTGGATGATTTAATATCACATTATATCATGCTGTGCATAACAGCAAGAGTTCACATTTTTATGTAGCATTTAGCTTCCATTTTAGATTTTTCTTAGATTTAAGACTTTTTCACCTGCAACATGTAAAACAAAATATATGCAAGTATGATAAAAATAAAATCATGCTAGTTATAGTAAAGTAAATTTCTTTAAATAATAAATAAATATAATTAATTTCTCACAAAATAGTTTGGACCTTTATACCTGTAATTTAATTTAAACATATTCAGAATCATTGCTTTGTTTTGTCAAAACTCATATCTATAAAATTATCATATAAACAATGTACAAAATTAGTGTTATTAACGTTACGAAGTACACAGTCTGGTATGTTACTTACTAGTCGTAGTAGCAATGTAAAGGTTTTCAGCAATTAAGTTAATCTGTGGCGTTATTAAGAGTTTATACCTGCTCAGTTCTTTCTCCATCAACGGTTAAGATTTGTTAGCAAAATTCTTTTAACTGAATTACATTTACTTAGTTAATTATTTTTCTGTTCTTATTATTCATAAAGAAAAGAAAAATCTATAAAAATATATCTAAAAAGCGTAAAGATATTAAAACAAAATCACAAGTACAAATGCTTAAATATTTCAATAAAATGTTTTGCCTTTAATAGATGTAGGCTCACTCATTATTTTCTGTTGTCTAAAATAATAGCCTTTTATTTAACCCAAAAATTGCCATATTATTATACGAACATATTTTCTCGGAAGCACTGAATCCAGGATTCAGACAAAAATGAAGGTTTTAAGAAAATTCTCCTTCTTTGATGCTTTAAGTTCGGGACAAAGCGAGTTAATGAATATAAATATTTCGATGGCTATAAAAGTTCCTAAAGCTCTTCTACGCAGAACAAAAGTGAATAACATATAATGTGTTCTAGCTCATTATGGTATAGAAAATAAGGTCATTATAAATAGCTAAATCACCCTCCAAACAGAATAAGCTATTAAAAGCATTGATTTACAATTAAAACTGCTCAAAACATGAAGTAAAGCACACATCTGTTATGATACTCATAAATATTTAGAGATAATTACACTAGTTTTTAGTTGTGCTTCTTAACCAAATGAGGGTTTCTCAAGAGTTTAAATTATGGTCTTTAAGAACAAAGCTAGTACCTAATTACGAAAGAGCTTTTATTTTAAGGTGTGATAATAGTCAACAAAATTATTGTTATAAGTTCAACATTTTCACATTTCAATCAGTCGTAACACAGGGAATAATTGCTGTTATACAAACTTTAGAAATATTTCAAACTAAAAACAGTTCATGCCAGATAGAAACAATCTTTTTTGATTGTTTAATTAGAGAAGGTTTGAAAATAAAAACTATGGCAAATTTGATTGATTACTAGAACATGAAATTACTTTTAATGAAATTCTCCATTAAGAGGTCCATAAGATTAGCTAAAAAACTAATTTTCTTCTTTCTTTGTGAATTTTTAAACTTTGGTGCAATTAACTAGGGTACCAAGCTTCTTACAAAGCATTCTTGATTTTCGTCAAGTGTTTATGTGTGACATGTTACAGAAGATTATGTGTTTGGAAAGCTATATAGTCAAATATGAGAGATATGTTTGCTGGGGAAAGAATACATTCATGGAAAGTATTCTAAAGGAAATTAACACATTTAATTTGTATACTGATAAAGATACAACAAATCTATTCGGGTGGGATATAACTAAGAACGAAACTCTCAGCACTCAGAAATCTTTGAAATCCTCAAAAGGTAGCTCCAAATCTCAAACAAATTTGAAATTTTTAATAACATCATTATATTAGGCTACAAAGCATCTGTAAATCTAAATTGATATCTTTTATTTCTTAATCTCTTCGAAAACACAGACAAGAAAGTCTCTTTACAAAAAGATTGTCTATTTTCTCAACTCACATATTTTTCTTTTGCAATATATTATTTCTTTGCTGACTTCAATCTAGAATTCTGAATAAAAAATTTGTAATTTGCCATCAGTATGAATTTTACATCTCATTTATAACGTCTGGATTCATTTTTTGCTTATATTTTCCAAGTGAGTTAAATTATTCACAATAGATAAGTATTGAGAGATTTAAAATTCTACATTAATCAAAAATATTTTCAACAACTGTTGAATATTAAAATCATAGCATATTTTTAATTTTACCTTGATCCTGAAAATGAAAAAAATAAATCTGGTAAAATCTTTTCACAACACGAAATCGCATCAATCACCGCATGGAATGTAAACAAAATCATATCTCTTTTGTTCCTTATAAATTTTTTCAAAGATGTTATTCCCTTCAAGGACGCAGCACTTGTGTGATCAGCTCTACTGGCTTTTTTAGAAGTGTTAAGCGAATCAATATTCTAAATTATGCTTTATAAAATTTTCAAAACAGCAGATGGTCCCTCCAATGGCTAACAGCTCTTATATGAGCAGCAGTACTGACTTTTATTAAAAGTGTTAAGCCAACACATTTTATTATTCTTTACATATTTTCAATTTTATAGGCCAATTAATGGGACCACCACGTTTCATCTACTACTGACCAAATGCTGCCATTGAGTGTTTTTCCTAGACTGAAATAGGCTGGGGTCCAATCATACTGACTTAATGGTTGAAATGGCTTGCGATCCAGTCATGACTAATTTATTACGTCATAACATATCATGACGCGGCAAACTAGTCATTCAACACTTTGGGCAAGGCTTCCTCCAAAAACATTTAATATTACCATTTATCTAAACTAAAATGCAAGAGGTATGAGCGTATTAAGAGGTCCATCACTATGCCGGAACAAATATTTACAGTGGAAACCCATGCTATGTTGCACATGCTCGCGTAGATATTTTCACTCCTCAGATATATACGAGTTATGTGCACTGTAGCAGACTTCCTCGTTGAAGTCTGCCTCGTCTGTGAATAAAACAGAAGCCGAAAAGAAACGCTTAGACAGACTATTCTGCAGCTTAAATTCAGGAAAAGCAACTCCCTTTGGTAATCAGCAAGTCATATACGTTATACGACCTGCTCATGATATGGGTGCAATTAACTCGAGTTCAGGATCCACCCAAAGCTAGCATTCGCCACCAATTTCATGCTACGGGTCTCGAAAAGCACATTTAACACAATCTTTGATATGGCCATGCACACGTCGAATGGTTCGAAAATGCGGCTCATCGTTTAGCACTCTCCGTATATACCGAAAGCGGCTTATCCGTTAGTCAGCAGCTACATATGCCAGACAAATACCTGCTAACTTTTCATATTTGAAACAACCTATGAGAGTGATTATCGAATGACGGTTTCTGGGTGCGGACGTTTAACGAGTTACATAACCAATCAATCTATGTGATACTTTTGCGTTCCCAACCCTCCTTATTATCTGATCCAGATTCGTCTTTGAGTAACCTACTTCTCTAGAAGTTTGTACACTTAGTAGCGAATTAACCTGTACAAGGCGCAGAAAATCATCTCCGTATTTTATGCAACACAATATATAGACAACGACACGTTCTCACGAGAGTCTCAGCATAAGATGCTCTGATCTCCTCTCTCTCGCTATATATATATATAT
>KK114153.1:562576-672232 GCA_000611955.2 Stegodyphus mimosarum | reverse complement strand
GTAGTACTAGTAAACATTTGACTAAAGTAAGTCTTGAATTAAACAAAGGCAAAACATTTTAATAGTAAACAAAGATCATCCGAGTAAAATATTTTAAAGTAAATAATGATCTCCCGAGTTCAACGCTTCAAACAGAACTTATCAAGGGAAAAGTGATTTGAAGCCTTGTACCTAGTTTATCATTGAGTTTTGAATGTAGGTTTCGTTCCTCTGAGACATTTGAGATAAAGCGCAAAGCAATATGAATATTTGCTCCTTTTGGAGAGTATTTTTTATGGTCTCTCAAATGCCTCAGATCTCTTCCCTACCCAGATTCTCAACTCTCAAAAGGAACTTAAACTCTAAAAAACAGTAAAACTGAATACACAATGACATATAAACAAAGAAAACTAATGCGAATAGAGTAAAATTTTGGTAAATTAAAAATCAGTAAAGCAGAATACACAATGACATAAAAACAAAGAAAATTAATGCGAAAAGAGAAAAAACTATGCTACGAAAATTTTAAGAAAGATTTAGAATTATTTATTTATATACTTAGCAGGACATTGTAAATAAAATATGTTGTAACAGTAAATTATGGTGCTACGCAGCCAAAATAATACTACTAGATCGATCTTATATTTCATACGGGGGTTATGAATTGTTATGTATTACATATTTCAGTTGTGAATTAAAATGTTTTAATTGTAATGATTTAACTTCTTTCTGCTTCAGACTTAAAGATTAATTTGTTTTTATTTTGTAGTTGAACTTAAGTTTCTTTCCCTTGTTGAAAAGTAATTGTTGTCATTTAATTTGTTTTCTTGACAGTTTTGGTTAACTCTGGTTTTTTTAAGTTGCTTGAGTAATTAATTTTTCTTCTTTTACCTTTGGTTTGGTTAACTATTTAGATTTTTGTTTAGTTAATATTTTTCTTAACTTGGTTGCTTAATGTTTAATCTCTTGTTAAGTTGACCCTTAAGGTCAATTTTTTTTAAAGTTCTTTTAAAGTTTTGTTTACACAAGTTGGTGTTTAAAGTTTTAATTAAGTTTTTAATGTGCCCCCTTTTCTGCTAAATTTGGGATCCATATTTTCTGACTATGGTGGTCGTTTTGGTGTTGTGGAAAACATAAAATTTTTCCTACTTGATCATTATATTTTAATTGAAGTACTTTTCTCCAGTCTCATTAATTAGCATTTAAAGAACAAATCTTTTAATTCTTTCGAAAACCTTTGCCTTTTGGGGAATCAAGATTTATGATTTTGTTTTCCATTTCTTCACCCGCCAGACAGTGGTCTGGGAAGCATCTGTCATCAATGGAAACTTTTGCACCTTGCCAGAGAGGGTAAATTCAACACACAGTACCATACGCCAAGGTCGAGGGGACGGGACGATTTCCCTACTTGCAGGCTTTTTCAACATTGGATTGGTACCCCTCGACGAGGCTAGTTCCGCTGACAGGTTTGTTGACTTTGGTGGATCAGCGATTATTCGCCAATTTCAGGAGTTCGAACTCATAGCTTCACCTTCCTGTGTGCTTTTTTCCCCCTGGGGTTGCCGGGCTATTGGCCTGTCTTGTACCATCTAGGATCGCCAACCGAGATTTGGCGAAAGGAGGAAAAATGCTTGGAGCGAGCTACGAAAGGAGAGACGGGGAGACGTGGCGGACGACGAGAAAGGTACGATCTGAAGGTGTCTCGAGAGTAGCTGTCTGCGTTATCATAGAACGAACGATGTCGGAAGAAATGAATGAGAGAAGTCACCTATGGAGGGCGACGCAAATGTCAAAATCATTTCTTAACTAATTATTTTCTTTTCTCTCCTTATAGAAAGCAAGTGAAATGGCAAACACCGAAAATTTTGTTGACGTCTACTGCCATGATTCTGTATCCACGTATCGGCATGTACCCTTACCATTGTCAAATTCGATATGAAAAGTTTTGTTTTATTTTGTTTCCTCACTACCACCACCTATGTAAAAATTTGTATTAAGTCAGTTATCTCGTAATAAATCCTATATTTAATTTTAACTTCTCTTGTAATGTTTACACTTTTTAATTTAGAACACTGGACCCAATAGTATTTTAAGTATCACAACGCATAAATTTAATTACACTGTTGGAGTATTTGGTCACTATTTACTGCCTATTTGAACACAGGTTTTACAATATATATGTTGTTTATCATGTATGTCACAGACTTTTACACTCATGCAATTTTGTCTTATTCATGTGATTTAGAATTGTTATCTAAATTTTGACTTTCATTTGATATTGAACTTAAAACTTAAACTCTTTAGTTAGAAACTCCAACAGAATATTCCTGCTTCCTATTTTATCAGTACTAAATTAGCTTTTACTTGATGCAAATTTAATGTTCCTAAAAGTTAGCTTTTAATTTTTACTCTGTATTTTAAATTTTTGGTGTCTGTCATAATACTATGTCACAAATACATATGTTATTAAAAAGCAAAGGAATATATTAAATTTTATGATGTACATTTTAAATGACTAGTGTCTTAAGGAAATGGATTTTTAAATTTAAAAGAATATATTCAAAGGTAAAATAAATAGTTTACGCCACTTCAAATGTCAACATTCTAAGTACTGGTTATAGCCAGATGACGTGCATTATAAATCCCTGTTAGCATAAACTAACGGCCAGAACCTTAAAACAATACACATGCTTGTAACCATAATGAATAAATGAGAGGTAGATGCTTTTAACAAAACACGTTTAGCGTCTCAAAGAAGTACTATTGCTTTCAGTTTGTAATAAAAGCTATCCCCGTCCCAAGCAGATATCGTCCCAAGCAGACACTTCGGCAATACGTAAAGTCAATGTTCGATAATATTAAAGTGCGTTGGTCAAAACCGTGTAAACTCATTATTTAAAAAAAACAATTTATCTGGAATTTGTAACAGAATTTTGCAGCAGTTATTTTATGTTGCAAGTCTCAGAAGTAAGTTAAAAAATTTCTAATTCCTTATAGTAAATCAATTCAAAAATTTCTAACGCTTCTCATTTACTTTATCGTCTTCCTCCGAAATAAAATCTAAATGTTGATGAAATTTTATAGTAAATTATAGATTGCAACTCTATTTATATATATTTTTTCCTTTTTAATTTCACTGAAACGTAATATAATTTTCTAATATTTTATTTTATTTTTTATTTAGCATTTTATGTTCAAAATTAATACAGAAACTAACGGCTTTTATAATTTCAATTTCTTTTGAATTGAATTTTAATTTCATTCGAGAGGAAAGATTTAATTTTATCAATTGGCAGCAACGCATTTTATTTAATATTGCGCTTTTTTCTAATGTTTCAGTGGCTTTTGACTGAACGCGACGACATTCTGTTGTTGGAAAAGAAAGGAACTAACTAATACGGCGATACATGCTGAGCTAGAATCTTAATCAATCCTTGAATCATTGAAATAATTCTTTTGGAAAAATTATCATCTGCCGTAAAAATTGCTTTTGGTGATTAATACTTTTCAAAGAACTAAACAGCATATTTAATTCGATTGAGCAAAAAATAAAAGTGTATCGTGAAAAGATAAAATCTTTTTTTAAAACAAATTCAGCTGTTCCGCTTAGAGAAAGAATTTTCAATATCTGAATATTCTTCAAGCTAGACCCAATAAAAAGGAAGAATTTTTAAAGTTCTGAATGAGAAAATCACGGTAAAGAAAAATTTCACTCCTTTACTTTCTTAAATAGTAGAAGTAGAACAGTAATAGGAAAGGAGAAGATTGACTGATTCCCTTCAACTGATAATTCTAACAATTGAAATTCTGAATGAGAGAGCTGAAAGATGTCGATCGAAACCTCATCTGAAAAGACGGAAATTAAAGGAGATAATTAATAATTTTAATACAGACATTATCGCTGCACTATTTTCTCTTCCCCACCCTCATAGTTAAATGTCTTCATTTCAAGCATTTTCGCTTTGTTTGCCAAAGCAAAACGGAGAACAGGGATTATAACCAAATAAATATTAAGTGGAAATTAGTCGCTGTATATTGGTCTATATATATGTATTCAAATAGTAGTCCGGATTAATTGCCATTAAATGCAATTAATAGTGCATTTTTTACAGTACTAATTGAAATATTCCGCATATTTTTGCTCGCTCTAATTATAGTTTAGCACTTTTAATTAGGCACTTCAAGGCCTTTTCCCTCCCGAAATTGTGGTTCATAACCATGCTAACGACAACTCCGGGAAAAAGATCGAATGCTCTAATTTGCTAAAATTTCTTAATTCCCTCTATGCGGTGTTGACGACATATGTTACGATCATAAATAACGGAAAGGTTACTACGATACTGAAGTGCCTAATTTAAAGTAACAAAATTTAGTTCATAAAGTTTCTCTTTACCTTTCAAAGATGACTTAAAATGGAGAACAGCTAACTAATAATCATTAAAATAACATCTAATATTGTTTATTAAGCTATCTAATATTCGGAAACTTATGATTTACGTTTTACTAACAGGTAACTACATGCTAATTACTTTCCTATACGCCATCGTGTGTCATGTTAGTCGCGTGAATCAGAGATTTATGCAAATGGCATGGCAAGCACCACAGATTAATACTAAAACGTAATCCTAAACGGCAGTAAAGTGTAATTCACTCCATTGCGTTTCCGGTTGCTGAAAGGAGCCGCGTTCAGAGTAGATGGTTAAAATCAACAGAAGGTTTGCCGAATTTGCTGCTTTTACGGCTGGTCTAAAACGAGTTGTTACTGAATAAGTCTTGAAACTGTAATGACATAATAACTGCAAGTTAGCAGTCAGTCTCTGTCATTAATAATCGGCAAGAAGTCGTATCATTTTGTTCATTATTACTTTTAGTTGCATTACCACATATAGTGGCTAATTAAGTTCTGTAATAGTCGAGGTTCATGATGTTTATTCACAAGTATTCATAGATGTGATACATGCAAACCGTTAGAGAGGATTTCTTAAGATCACCTGTTAGGTTTGACACTAAACACTTCTTATTAATTTAAACTTATTAGAAGTTACATTATAAATACTGAAAACTGGAGCATGATGGAAAACGCGCTCACATGCACAAATAATGAAGTAAAATAGCTTAACCTTGAATAACCTTTGAAATATTAAACATTTACTTCTTTATTTACAAATTACTTTAAAGGTAAGGTATTGTTATATAAATTTTCTTTATAAGAAATTAGTGACATTCCTTTTCTGATCATACGGAGAATATTACAAGCGAGAAAGGCGATTAATTTAATGCTTTGCATTCAATTATCTAAATAATCTTTAATCTTTTTTATACTCATAAATTCTGCCTTATTTAAGGTAAAAATCTAGCTTGGAAATGCCAGATGTCTGCAGCAGATGACACTATATTAAACGGAAACACTGGAGAAATAAATAATCTTGTTTCCGATCAAAGCCAAATATCGACAAACGCTTGCAAACTTACGTTCAAGCAGCATGTGAGACTTCCAGCCAGGTTGCAAAAATATGAGTGTACTTTCAAAGTGACAAGAATAAATATTGGGAAACAAACCATTTGATCGGCATTGCACGAAAGATTTGACACATTTGCATTTAAAAATTTGGTTCAAATGTTTTATTGCCTTTCTTGAGTTATATATTAATTACTGAGTTTTAGTCACTTGGAAAATTGCCAATTTACAGCAATCTTTCGCAACTAAAAGAAAGACAGTTTTTACTTCCATCAATTATTACTCAATGAATTAAATTATTAAAAGGGTAATGAAAAATGAAATATATAAATCATCTTCTACACTAAGAGATAAGGTTGATAAAACCAGCATAATGAAAACATCTGGAATTTAAATTGACAT
Organism: Stegodyphus mimosarum; assembly: GCA_000611955.2. Lineage (NCBI taxonomy): Eukaryota > Metazoa > Arthropoda > Arachnida > Araneae > Eresidae > Stegodyphus > Stegodyphus mimosarum. Next base: position 666,393 of record KK114153.1, on the reverse strand, counting down.
ATATGAATTATTAAAACATCTAGGCTTTTATATACGTTATTTTGAGCGTGGGCAGGGTAATTATTTATTTCATAATGCTACGCACGAAATACAAAAACCTACCTTTTCAAGTATTAGCAGTGTATGGTTAACTTACATACGTTCTTTAAATGTATACTTATTTCCTGCAAAACAAGTGCTTTTGCGGTGAAAATATTTATTTATGAAATAGGTACACATTTCAACATTTTGCATCAATTCTAATACCTTTACTTAAGACAAACCAATTTAAGTATAATTTCTGCAGCGGACATCTTACAATTTTAATTAGTCAACGTTGTTGTACTGTCATTTAATTTTCATTAAATAGATTTTCATTCTTACCGAACATAAAATTAGTACAACATTGGCTTTTCCCATGGAAGGGAAACATTATTATGTTAAATTATTTACTATGGATGCATCTCAACTTTATACAAATGCATCTAAAGACTTTCGAAACCTAAAATATGTAATACCTATAGAGAATTGATGGAGTTTTAATTAAAGTGTTTTAATAAGTGCGATTTGATAAGGATTCTAATCTTTCTAACGATATATACGTCAGCCAGTTTAATTTGTATCAAAGAGAAAAGCTCCGTGCTTTAAGATTCAATTTTGAAAACGCATCTTGATATGATTGTCAAGAAGGAAGATAATCCGTCTATGAGTTTAAGTTTGCGATAGCTCTCAGATAAATTCTACATTAAATTAAAATGATTCGAAAATAAAAAATAATGGTAACTAGAAGCTGGAAATTATTTGTAGACTTGAAGAAGGATTCAATTTACATGAAAGAGAGATTTGATTAAATATAAAACTATTTCTGGAAGCAAACCAAAGAATATTGTTAGTAGACGCTATCTTCAGTAACATGGTTTAAGCGATAATAGCTGATGCGGAAAAATTAAGTTTTTGAATTTCTCTAGACAGTGTAAAGAATGCTATAAAGGTTGAAAAATTCGAAAATATGACTTTTGAGAAAGTAGGACCGGAAAACGTTAATCAGGCTGAAGGTGAGACATTTACAGTTGACTTGGGAGATATCTAAAACTTTGATTTTTAGTTATTTAACTGGGAAGAATGATTTTTTTTAATTTCATAACTAAGAACGCTATGATTTTAATTTACGATTGGAAGCTATACTAGGTTTCTGACGAAACAGACAGTTACTTGCTTTAAACAGTTTCATCTTAAAACTGGCTGAAAAATAATATTAGCTTAGGAAACTGTTGAAATTGCAATAAGTAGTTTTAAGTTTGAATATTTAGTGCAAATTTATGCTTGGCTACATAAGCAATTAAAGTTTCCTGTAGTCATTAAAGTAAGTGTACTAAGACTTCAAAACAAACAAAATTCTGCATAAAATATATAATTTTATTGTAACTGTTTTCATTTTTAACCTAAAAGATAAATAATCATATAGTAACACTACACATTCTGGTTGATATAATTTACATCTGCAAATATTTTACTTAGCGTATAGCTTTTCACTTTCCTAAATTTTTCTGTAAAAAGGTATGATACCAGAATATTATGCTTAAGTTACTATCGACTAACTAAATCCGAAAATTGTTTCACAAAATTTTCCTAATTCTGAGCAATAACATGTAATACTAGTTTAATTTTTTTTCGCTCAAAATATTTCAATTTTTTTTACTCAAAGATGACATCTAAAGGCTGCGTAGACACATGTGAGATTAAACGAAAAATGGCTTTTCGTTGGATTAAAAGGATGAGTTGGGTATACGCCTATTTATGTTCATAAATATATATCTAGACACAGGATTATTGAAATTATTCCAGCGAAAGACATTTCTCTCTTCCCTAACAAAATGAACTAAGGTGCAAGGAAAAGATAAGGACGTGGCAAAGAAAATCGGAGGTGAATACAAGGTAGATACATCTGTATTGGGATGTATAGGAAGAATCGAAAGTAAAGAAAATATTAATGTACTGAGAGATTATAAATGATGCAGAGATTTACTACGCTACTTGAAGCTAAACATCAAGTCGGAACAAACATTAAATTAACGTTGCTAGAGCTAAGCTTTTGAGGGAACAGCTACGTTCTACAACAAAGCCAACATGCGAGGAATATCAGAAAGATATTGAAATTTTCAAAGCATCCGGATGATAAACATGTAGGGAAGTTCTAGAAACTCAGTTAAGAATAAGCACAATACCGACGGTTATTGTTTTCGAGAGAGGGGTATTAAAAATAAGTAAAACTTTACAGGATAGGAGAAATATTATTAGGATTATTTAGATTATTACAAATTCCCACAGAGCTATCTGTCTTATAGAAAAAATACCTTAATAGAGGACTTCTTAAGGAAACCTTCTTATATTGAAGTTACACATCAGGAAAACCATCAATACTTTCAAACCATGCGCTAAACGTTTTCCATCCGGGATTAGGAAGCATGTTGAACTATCAATGTTCAACAGTTTAAACTGTTCGTCAGCTAATGAGTCTTCTGAAAAACACTAAATTGATTTCATGTATACAAAATATTTATTATGATAGAAGTTTACTTTATATATATGTGTCCATAAAATTGCATTTGCCTACGTATGTGTTACTTGAAGAAAATGCATAAATCCTACCAGTACTCTTGCACACCTTTTGATATATGTGAAGGTACCTAAGACAATTATGATATTCGTAATATCCAAAGTTATGTGTAAATTTGTTTTAAACAAGGAAAAGCCAAAAACACATAAACGTAATCTGCTTATGCTGTAGATACAACAGAATTACCAAGTTAAATGTATAAAACTTATTTTTTTCAAGAAATGAAATTATTATTACTGAGTTAAAATAACTTTTAAGATATTAGTTTGCCATTAATTGAGGGAAAATGCAAGTAATTCTCTGAATATGTTGGATTTGCTTGCAGTTATATTGCACTACGCAATGTATAAGCGAATATTATAATATTGCTAAGAAGGTAGAACTTTCTTTTAAACGATGCTTGAAACTTTCTTTCTTTACGCCATCGACGGAACAGCTGGCGCACTGAGTTAGATGCTTTTCAGCCCGTTGGATCCCGTCGACGGAATTAAAATTAATAAATAAATAAATATAAATAAAGAGCTTAGAACTGTGTCCTCAGGGAACTGTTTACATTTAGAGCTAAGTGCTGTGTCCTTCGGAAATTGGCCACGCTAAACGAGGAATATTTTTTTACTATAATGGTACATGTTAGGCATACATATATATTAAGGATATGGTATAGACTCCGGTACAGATGTAAAGATGAAAAAAATACATTACAAATTGTGAAATACATTAAATCAGTTCTGGATTAATCACAGTATTGAGCATAAATAAAAACAAAATAAGACAAAAAAAAGACATTATTAAATTAATATATGTACATAGCGGGCTGCTGATGGCATGGTGTCCAAGGAAAGAAATTACTCCAGGCTGTCTGCAAAGCTTTTAACAATGGTAGTGCAGTCCCTAATGCCGCTGAGCGCGTATTTATTCATAATTGTGTTCTTCAACCATGACAGCATATTGATTGCAGCAGGTCGTTTTAAATATGAATTCAATGTGTGCAGGCAATCATACAGATAGTGTTCTGGGTCACCAGTACTGCCACGGATGCATTGGTCGCTGTCTCTTAGGCGAAATCTATGAAGATAGGACGTATATGGGCCATGTCCTCTCAGATACTGCGTGAGGTGCAAAGAGCTGCTATTTAGGTTCTGGTTCACTTTTAGTTGAAAATTATACAGTCTTCTGCTTATAGGTGCTCGAATCCCAGTAGTTTTGCATTGTGTTATTAGTTCACAATTTAGTGTTATTTTCAGACACGAGTGGGAAGGGGCACATTAATGATACTCACATGGGGTTCATTAGCTGCGCCTTTCGCAAACACATCTGCTGCTTCATTTCTTTTAATCCCCATATGTTCTAGAACCCACTGAAGCTTGAGCCTGAGACTTGCAGGAATCGAAATTAATAGTTTTTGTATGTCGCTGACTATAGAATGTCTACTGCGGCCGCCCTGCATGGCCTGCAAGCTTGACATTGAGTCTGTGTAAATTACTTTATACCTTTCATTGGTAGAAGTCCAGAGTTGCTTTTACAACTGTCAGTTCTGCCTGAAATACTGATTTACTGGAATGAAGCTTCTTAGCCCAGGAATGGATTATGAGGTCACCCTCCATTGCACGCCAGGCACTGCCAGTCCCGAGCTCTCCTTTGGAGCCATCAGTATAGACGGCTGAGGATTGTAATGCACGTGGTGGATTACAGCTTGTTTCTATATCGAAGTCTGCAGGGTGGCCAGCAGAGTGGACAATGTGATTCTCGTAGTCCGAGGCTACATAAGTCTTACTCCAAACTGAAACGTCTTGTTTTAGTCTGATTGCTCTCAACACAGCACACTCCCTCTGTACTACCACGTGCAGGGGCGGAAGACCTGCCAAGACATTTAATGAAGTTGTTGGAGAGGTACGAAATTCTCTGCAAATACCCAGAAGAAATGGTCTTTGAGCCGAGTTCAATGCTTGTTGCATGTTAATCGTGATATTGACGCCCTATATAGAAACGACAGGAAGTGCTATGCGCTCGGCGACGGTGACATAACATACCTTGAGCATCTGCGAGGAGACACCCCAGCTAGGAGCAGCTGTTCTCCGCAGAGCGTTACAGTTTACGCAACCTTTCTTTAGGATCCTTGATGTGAGAGAACCAGGAGAATCTGTCGTCTATAATCACACCTAAGTAGCGAAAATGTCTCACGAATTGTATACTTCCGTCATGGAGGTTACACAAGGGGTACGCTTGTGCCATTTTCCTGAGCTAATCAGAATTCCTTTTCCTTTTTGCTCTTGAAATTGTGAGCTTATTTTCACTGGCACAGTGGACTATTTTGTCTAATGCTTTTTGAGAATTTACCTCGTAACTTTTACGGCTGTGCCCGTTTGAAATAAGCAAGAAGTCGTCAGCATACGCTATTATTTCTGATGGTTCATCATCATCAAACAGGTTGAGCGCGGTGTCTGCTACCAGGTTCAACAGAAGTAGACCTAGGCAGGAGCCCTGTGGGCAACCTTTCGTCACCTTTTGCATGTGAATGCCTCCGTCTGTTGTAGCTTGAATTCTTCTTTCAGACAGCTGTAGATCAAATCAAATAAAGTTTGGGGGGCAACTGATATCATTGAGACATTTCAAAACATCATGCCACAACAACGAATCGAAGGCACCTTTAATGTCTACGTTGATGACAACAGTATGCAGTTTATTCTGTTTGTTGAGTATCGTATTTCGTAGGTGGTTCAGTGCGTGATCCACTGACTTTCCTGCTATAAAGCCATATTGTCTAGCATTTATGAGTTTATTAGCATGAATGCAAGAATTCAGTCTTTAAAGTACTATTCTTTCGATGATTTTTCCCATAGCCAGGAGCAGGTAGATGGGCCTATAAGAGGCAGCATCATTTGGATCTTTATTTCTCTTTAGGAAGAGGGCAGCTTCTGCTGTTTTTGTGACCTCTGGAAAGTGGCGAATTCTCCAGCACGCCTGTAAATAGAAGAAAAGTATTGCCGGAAGCGTGTTATGCATTGCTCTAAAAATGCCGCTATCAAACCTATCCGGACCTTGGGCTTTACTCGGATTGATCTTTTTGATAATGCCATTCAATTCCTTTTTTGTTGACAGAGGCTCAGAATCAACAATGGACGAAGTATAATACTGTTCAATATTAGTTCGTACTCCCTTCTGCGCTGTTGTGTCTTTATGGGGATTATCATGCCGGAAAATCTTTTCCAGCATATGTGTCACAATCTGGGAACTAGTGTTATCTTTCTGACAGATTGACGCAGTTAGACATGTAGGTTTGAAGACCTTATCATGAGCACTTTGAATAATCTACCAACTTTTTCAGTTACGTTCGTACAAAATTTCTGCCAACATTCTAGTTTAGCCTTTGAAATCTTCCACTTGTAGGCTGCGCGGTTTTTCCTGAATATCATTCCGAATGCCTCTCTTTCATTTATATCGCGGCAACATTGGAAATGGCGCCTAAGGGTGCGAACTCGGCTCCGTTCGGCAGCTAACATGGAATTCCACCATGGAGATTTATTTGGGGCAGAGTGACTTCGCTGTTTAAATACTTTATCACAGGCCAAATGCAATACGTCTATTATCATATTGTATGTCGTATCGAGTTCTTCTTTATCATTTGCATTATCAAAGTCTGCAACTAAATGAGAAACATGGGGCGTCAAAGTGCTGCCGAATTTCTTGGAATTTATATATTTTGTTTTCCACCTATTTTTAACTGATTATTGGTGTTCTACGTCAATATCAAATCTAATAAATCGATGGTCACTTAATGATGGGCAATCACTCCAGTCATTCCAATTGTTTGTTCTTCGGTAAATGATGCTAGTTGCTAGCGTAATATCTGGCCAGCATTCTGCCCGTGTGGTCCAGAAAGTCGCAGGACTGTCAGCTGAATTAACTATTGTCAAGCCAATGGGATGTTATGAAGTCCAGAACTGGCACTGCTTTTCTGTTTCCTTCCGATGCGCAATAAAGAGGGTTTGTGACATTGAAGTCTCCTGCAACAATTTTGCTGCGAATCGGAAGTGCAACTACATATTCTAGTTCAGTCAGCGTTAATGTCATATGTGACGGCGGAATATAGACACTTGTGAAAGCAATGTTCCCATCAGGGCTCTCAAGCTGAATGGTGATTGAGTATTCACCTTTGTACATAGTAATGGAGTAAGCAGACCGTTGTACACTAATGCAGTTAGATTACTGGTTGACTGAAATACTTTAAAAGAACTCATGCCTACAATTTTTTCATTTGTAGAGTAATGTTCCTGAAGTAGGGCCACTGGAAAGTTATTTACATTATAATTTGGGCTGCATTGTTTGCTGCTGCCTGGCATATCTAGAGATTCCCCTGTAGGACGGAGAAACCCTGAAGTATACTCTTGTGTACAAGACCCCGTAGTCAGCTTAATGTTGATAAGCTGCTCTGAGGCGAATGAGCTCTGAGTTGTATGCTGGGCATATTCCTGCACTTGCCGAATGTGTTTCTTCGCATGTTGTGCCTAGTTTCTTATTCGAATCTTCGCAGATAATACAGTGAGGTGTAGTGGAAATACACTCGCCAACTGAGTGTCCTTTACCACAAGTAGCACACGCGGGAGATGACCTGCTAGTGTGGCTGATGCGGCCTAGCGTTTAGCAGTTGTAACACCTCTTCACTTTGAAATATTGTCCACACGTGCACGAGCTAAAACCAATGAATACACTGGGGTGGTCTTTTACAAGGTAAAAAATGCTGGTGTGAATATGGACAATCCAACTGTAATGACCTGGGGACTTATTTACAGGTGTCCTTGGTATTATCTGGGACTTTGTAACTGATAACCTCAGATTCAAAAAAGCCTGTCTTATATCGAGAACTGTGGCTGAGGCTGCACACCGTAAACTAACACTGAAGTTTTTCGAACTCTGGGAACTCTTACAGAAACTGTTAAAGAAAGCGCAGGTGTTTCTTCTATTGATTTCCGAAGCACGTCTATGTGCTCCATAGCAGTGCACCGCACCAGCAGTTCCTTGACCGAACTTCTTCAACCGTTATGCCTAAGGCTCTTGCGCGTATCTTAGAAGTAAGCTGGACTCTAACCTGCTCAGGAGTTCGATCTGAGTCGCTGGGCTTAATTAGAAAAGCGTGTTCAGATTGTTTTTCTCCCAGCGGCTTTGTATGGCGCTTTTTCTTTCGAACTTTTTCTTCCCAGTGAAGGGAAGCGCGTTTGTATCCGTCTTGTGTTGGATATCTCCTGTAGTAGAAGAAAGTTCCGTAATAGGTGCAGTAGGAACAATGGTTTTCGAAGTATCGCACTGCTACTGTAATGCCTTTATTTGCCCCTGTAGCTAAGCATAAAATAACTCTTGTTCTGCTATTGTGTTGCGAACTGTATTTACAAAGCAAGTCACTGGCTTCCTGATGGACGCGTTGAGTTTTTTAGAATCTTTGGAATGTCTAATGAGCAACTGTAATTGGTCACAAATATGATTGATAGCCTCTATTCTGGAGGCACGAGTAGAAGAGTTCGATACGCCCCTGTCTACCGCAGGAAAGTCTTGTTTAGTGTGTATGGAGTTAACTGGGTCCGCTGAAGTGGTTGGCGTATTCTGTATTGCATATTTAAATCACAGTAATGCACATAAAGTAATTATAAGCGCAGTAAAAAGCACTGAAATTATGGTATTTGGTGGGAACGCAAAGTAAGTGTAAGCGCAGTATATACCACTGAAGTTATGGTATTAGGTGACAACACTTCGCTTGCTTGCAAGAACTAGCGCTAATAGCAGTGAGGTGAACACTCATAAAGAAAAGCCGCCAGCGGCGCACTATAGCATTACAAAATTGAAATGACAAATAGCAACTTAGCTTATTGTTAATACACAATAAAATTTTAATTAAAAAATAAAATGTTAAGCAAATTGAAACACAGTTAATCACGATAGAATTCAATACCAATTGATATTATGCACTCTTCATATGAAGTATATATTAACAATAATGAAAATAATAATAATAATATTGCTATTAATTGTACTAAACAAAATAAAATTATATAAGAAATGACAAATAGCAACTTGTACTAAGCAAATTACAATTGCTGGTACACAATAAAATTGCAATTAAAAAAATTGTTAAGCAAATTAAAACACAGTTAATCACGTTAGAATTCAATATCAAATGATATTATGTATTCATTAATATGAAATATATATTAACGATAATGAAAATAATAATATTATTAGTAATTACATAACAAAATAAAATTATATAAGCTAGATAAATGAATGCACACTTAATAGGTTCAGTAAGTTCATAATAATTAATAAGTTCATGAGTCTGCAGAATTTTTACAGTAGCTACAATTACAATAATATTTATAACACAACACTGAAGATAAGAGCGATAGAATGTTCTTTGTTAGAGTCTGAATTTAAAATAAATTATTTCAAGTAGTGAAATGAACTACTGAATATTTCGAGGTAATTAAATGCAGTAAAGTTCACCTTTTGCAGTCTTCTCTTGATTGTGTATAATCCAAACAGTGCGAATATTAGCAAAACTAGGGTAGTTATCACATATCTGGGAAATAAATGCCCTTATCCCTTTCAGCTGATGGAATCCTCTCAAGATCGAGAGCCCCGGGGGGGGGTTAACGATTCTCAAACAGATCCCTACTTCTACAAGGCAGCTCTTCTCCCCTACTTCTATAAAAGAGGCGAGGGGTGAATACGTTCTTCAGAGAAGCCGTATACTTTCTGCAGAGACCTGATTAAATTAAGTTTAAATTAAGTTGAATAATTAAAATCCAAAGAGCCGTACAGCCGTACAGCTCTACCTTTATCAATAAGATCTCCGTTAATCACTGCACGTTTCAGTATGACTTTCGGAAAGAATTTCACTGAAGAAGCACTTGAAATAAATGGAAAACTGCAGTTAGGCTTCGTATAGATCTCAATTGCTCGTAACACGTGGTAAACTCAATCAGTTATTGATTATTTAGGTACGATGTACGTTATCATCATAAAATTAACACCTCCATAATCTCGATAATATTCTATAACTGCTGATACACGATTCGATGTTCAAGTGTCGATCCTTCCTTCCGTCCGTATTTCGTAGAAATGTGAGAGCTCAAAAACACGCGACTACCAAACACCGAGTCACATCTTTTAAATGTCGATGCTTGAAACTAAATGAAACTCATTGCCGTTAATAACGTTTAATGCTATCTTTGAATTACGTGCATTTTTGCAGAAGTCTCCCGCAACAACCTCCGCCGAAAAAAAAATAAAAAACTTGTATTTCAGACATTATTTGTCTTTTCTTTATCTTATAGATCAGTAACAAAGAAACCTAATGGTTAGAGTTTGCAAAGTCAAGATCGTAAAATCTACAATCTTCTTTCAGACTCTACTACAGTCTTCGCTTATGTCCTTTTCACTCCTCATTTGTAATGTTGCCTTTCGATTTATTTTTTTCTGCCTTTACTTAGTCTTGTTAACATGTTGGTAGCTGGCCTACTAATGACAAGTGAGGTCTGATCCTGACCGCGTCGCGTGAGTTGAAAGTTTTATTCCCTTCATTGATCGGAGAAAAAGGTTAAAAATATACATTAGAGGAAATGACTAGGGAAGTTTTACCAATAGAAAGTTGTTTAAATAGCTCTGAAAACGAATAAAATAATTTTCTTTCTTTGAGAATAAACAAATGTCGAAAGATATTACAAATGTTTTTTTTCCCTGAAGGATATATATTTGTCAGAAATGCTTGTGTACGCATATGATAAAGAAACGTTCAACATTTTAAAACAATGCATTAGTATATGCCCTTTACTCCTAGAAAAGTTTCGGAGCGACAGTGCTACGTTCTCATTTTTTTCCGTCAGCTATCCCACCTAAGGCAAAGCTACCATTTTGCTCGGTTTCGACGCTAAAATATATAGTACAAATGGCAAAAGTAAGTTGATGTGATGTAATAAGTTTATGAAATCAGTTTAATTTATTTAAGATTAACAGTTCGATACTGAAAAAAAAAATCCTAAACTTAATTGAAATCCAAAACTTATTACTTTCAACTCAATCATCCTACCAGTGTTATGTAGTGATTTTTGGTTAGTTTAGAATTAAGGATTAATGTGTAGTTAATTGCAGTTATTTGTTAATTAATTATTGAGTGAGTAAATTATATGCATTAATTTATGCTTATTCTAAATTTTTTCTTCACGAATTGTATTGCTTATGTTATTAAATCAATTATTTTTATACGAGTTAAACAGAGTTCTCGTTCTTACGTTACGCGTTCGACAGTATTAGCCGTCGGGAGAAGGAGACAATGGGAAATCGGTTGTTTCTGCGTAATATTTGAAATTTAAAAATACTTCCTTTTTATTCACATGGTTGAAATTTATACCTCTTAAAGAGAAAAAATTTACCCTTCTTATGAACCTACTTTCATGACTGTACGTCGCCCCGTTGGAGAATTATGCCCATTTAATTGCTAAAATTGTTGAATTTCGTGTCTAGAAATTTATTCTGCTATAAGCGCCGTTTTGAGCACTTTTCTCGTCAAGGTCATGTACTGCGTCCGGTTGCGTGGCAGGGGAGTGATAGGTTTGTCGCATTCTTTCCCTCACCCCTCCTTGTTGGCGAAGGGGGTGGCGAGGGTGGAACTTTTTTTGGTGTGAAGAAGGAAAAACTAAGTTTTCGCAGCACTGTTTTGTGTTTGGCGAGATTTGCATACTAATTCACCAAATTTGGTGATTTTCGAAAATTCTGGAGCCTGGACGATTGAAATCGTCATGCAAGGCCATGCTCAGCCCTTTTTGCCTTGGATTCGCAGCGTTAGAAGCACGTTATTTTTTTCTTCCTCTGGAAGAGCCGGAGACGGAAAAGGGAGGAACCCTTAGGAAGATAAAGATGAACATTAAAAAAGAAAAAAAAATCACTTGAAGTTTACTCCTCCGCACTTTACCATCCCCGTGTTGGAGCCGAAAATGTTGTTTTTTCCTCATCGAATTACTACCATCAACTCGAGTACTACCATCAACTCCGGAAAAGGGAGGAACCCTTAGGAGCTCTTGTTTTGCTGCACGAATGCACTTTACCATCTTCATAGTGTCTGATCCAGGTGTCCAGATTTCTTGCCGGACTCCCTCGTTCAACATCTGCGAAGAGCTGGTTCGGCAGAGCCTTGTTCAACACCTGTTATGAATGGGACATCCGGAAAAAAAAATCTATAAGTTGAGTTAATGCTTAATTAAATTTTCAACGCTTCAAGTGAGTTCAACCTTTTGATTGTTAATTTCACCTGAAATTTAGTACAGCTTGCTACCTAAATTCCGTGAACATGTTTCCTAAGTAATATGGTAATTTAAAAATTTTTTAAGAGATTTGATTATTTGAAGTAAATTTTCCAGTGATGAATTAAAAATGTAAGGAGTAATTATATGTGTGTTTAATTCCCAATTAAATTCTATTTAACTTTTAGTCAAGGTTTTTCTGCTGGATCTTAAATCCAGGCTGTGTATTTAAGCAACTGCTGCACTATTAATCTATTTAGGACTTTTAACCTTAACTTGGAATGTAATTAAAATTTATATATAATGAATTAAGACAGGATAGTAAATTTGTAAACTTATCTAAATTTTACCTTTTTACTTTAAGTTGTTACTATTTTTGGTTGAGAATTAACTTTAACTTTTGCTAATTAAGGAACAATTTAAAATTTAAATTCTACTTTACCTTTAATTGTGTAATTGAATGTAGGAATAAATGTAATCATTTTTCTCCAACGGGTCTACTTGAATATGTAATATTTTCTAACTGCCTAAGGGATTTGCTAAATTTATGTATGTAATTTTTACCTGAGTAAATTAAGAAATTTCTTGAACTAAGTAATCTCTATCAATATTGGTAAAGACACCATGCTCGGTGATTCATTAAATTCCTGTGTATTTTTATGCTGGCCAGCAGAGTTTGATAACTGCATATGAAAAGTTAATATTAATTTTTACGGTGTAAATTTTTGATTAATTCATCTCGGTGCATATTTGAAATTAGCAATATATATATTATAATTCTAAATGCATTATTTTAAATAGTTGTCACCTGAACACACCATAGATCTAGAAATTTAAGTTGAAAGATTGAGTGTCTTCCTTTAATGCTGCAATAAATATCCTTGGTTATATATATATATTTGATTCAGAGTTTTCCTTATGATGACTTGTGTGAATGTTTTTAACACCAGTACTCCTGCTTGGTCTTAGGGGTTGTTCGGGTTAGTAATACACAACGCAATGAATTATGGGTTTGATATTATTGTAGACAAATTATTGTAACAGTTAGTATTTAACATTTGGTACCACAGAACATTTGGGTGCCGCGATATTAGTATATAACATTTGGTGACAAAATAGCACGTAACACCAGCGGCCGAACGGTAAAGACGCTGAACACTGGTAGTTCGACCTGGGATCGAATCCGGGGAATGGGCTGGCTGCATGTTTCTTTTTTGCCGTTTTCCCATGCGTAACGTTGATACCAGCCAGTTAAAATGCCCTCCACGAAGACATCCCTCCTTACAGCAAATAGTCTCCGAGTTGTTTTGCCTTAATCAATTAACCTAACATAACCTAGCCTCAACTCAACTCAGTCAAAAAAGGCAAGTAACAGGAGCCTCCCGTTCTGCTGAAGATAGAGTTGAATAAGTCTTGTCAAAAAGGAACTTATTTCGTCAACTCCACCCCAAAATTACTGAAAATCCAAGAACAAAAGCACTCGGAAATAACAGTTTAAAAATAAATAAAGCCGAATGCTGAAGTTTAGTTAAAATGTCAAGTTCATTTATGATATTTTGTTCCACTGTACTGACAACGATCCCACCCCCTCACATTTCGCGTTGCGGAGGGGAAAGACTGAATTATAGAAACATCCCTCAACCTTCCTCGCATTAACCACACAGAGTTCAGATCAAGACCCTATAATCACTCAATCTTATTAGCAAACTTGACAAATTCATGAAATCGAAATCCACATCTCCACTGGAGTCACAACAAATTATATATAGCCAAAAGAGGAAATTCTAGGAGCCAAAATATAACCAATATATAATAATAAATATGTACATCCAAAAATAAAAATAATATACAAGTAAAGAAAAATCAGAAACGTTTTAATACAAGCAACAAGTTATAAAGTATATAAAAATATAACGTTATAATTGTACATATACGAATAAAAAACACAAAGTGCTCATAGGTGGACAACAAAGCAAAACATAAAGAAATATGAACAAATTTGCCGCATTTATTTGCCTAGCTTTGTTCCAACAACATAATGTAATATTTTACAATAAAAAGATCAGTTGCCTATGTTAATCTAATGTTAAGCACGCTAGGAAGGCACTCTACTGTTACAAACGCGAATGATGACAAACTTTATAGTTCAGGTCGCACAGCAATTGTCTGTAGATGTTGAAGTGGCTCATTATTCAGTTCTCGATAGCAGTAAGGATTTTACTCTTAGCATCCAAGATGTATAGTACTCTATATATTGCCATTTATTTTGCAACTTAGCTTGCAAAGGGGAGAAATATTTAAAGTAAAAAAATTAGAAAAAATTTCCTTTACGTTTAAACTTAATAAAACTGCTAGTTTCGGGCAATACGAGCATAGTTCGTCCACGCATGGTAGACCTCTTGTTTGAAGCGTAGAAAGGAAGTTTCACTCCCACTTTAGAGGAAAAAAAATCAAGGCATTAAGACCCTCCCACGTAAACACAAACATTCTTCACTTATTATTTACTGGAAACTTTTTGACCCTTTATTTGTAACCTTTTGGGTGCTTATTTGCTGTTTAATAAACGAGAGAAAAAATGAGAGTCTGCAAAAAGTTCATACCAAAACATGAAATAAATCGACAAATGTTGGTAAAACTGGTGCCTATCAGCGGACCGAGCAGTAAAATTCTGAAACTGGTCGTTCAACCTGCGTGTGATTTGAAGCGAATGGGCTGGCTTCACAGGCGTTTTTGTGCGTTTCCCCATGTGTAAAGTAGATACGAGCCAATTTTCTTTACAAAGTCCACCACAAAGGTATTCCTTCTCTTAGGAAGGTAGTATCAGCATGCTTTGCAATAATCAAATAAACTAAAACAAACTCAGCGAAACTGACTACCCCTTTTGCAAACGGAGTCAGTTGTTTTCCCATCTATGCGCAAAAGCATCCAAGGAATCAGCTTAACAGGGGTAGATGGTAACTCTTGGTCTGTAGTAGTTGATAGAGCACTGCACACAGGCAAAGTACGTATGGATTTGAATTCATCTTGCAGTCTTTCATTTAAAAAATTTGACGAATCCTATAATCGGTAACAAACAGCTTTTGGAGATCAAGTTTGTGCTAGCAGGAACATTAGACTGTCTCAGAAATTTACAAAAACATACGAAGCGATTAACTGGGTTTACGAATTAAATTTCGTTCAAAATCAGAGAGATATATACTTAGCCATTGAACTGAAGTAACCTTTCTGTTATTTCATTTCATTGTTTAAAGCGAATCACAAATGAAGCATTAGATGATGAAAAAAAAAGTATTGATTTTCTTGAGAAATATTTAGAAAGTAAATTTTTCGGTAGCTGCATGATTACCTTATTGAAAGACGAAAAGAAAATAACGACACTTTTGGAAAATATTCTCCAAATATAAAAGCTTTTATGGAAATATCTTATTTTTTAATCTCTCATGCTTTTTCTCAGACACGTGCGAGTGGAAAGCGTAAAGCGAGAAATGTATAATCTTTTTTTATAAATGAAAGATTCTCTCCTTTTATGAGAATAGCGAAAGTATGTGGGGTGATATTTTTGGAAATTCTACCTAAATGAAATGTAAGTCATGTTTTTCCTGAGAGTTAAAAAAAGAAGTAGTCGTAACTGATCTGAAAAAAATCGATGGCACATTTTCAAGGTTCAAAGTGGATTTTCCTGCTCAAGAGTTACAAGTAGGTTCCTTTCACAGAGTGGTAAAATATTTTATTTATCACTGCCAGAGTTTCAAAATATGAACTAAAATGTTTTAGGTATTAATATACATTCAACATATTCTCAGATACTCGTAGAACTACAAGTGAAGAGATAAAGTTATGGGAAATATTTTTCTCCCAATGTTCATCTGGATAGAAATTAAAGAGCCAATCGCTTAAAATCAATTTTCAGTTAATTTTATTGGCCGATAAATAATCCCCTTGCTTTTAATTAATCGACTGGAAAAATGTTTTTCTTTAATTAACACGGTTAAATTTTATACAACCTGTTTTGGCGCACTCATTTGCTTTAGAAAACTCTAATATATAAATGGCAAGTTATACTTAAGCACTGGAGGAATTCATGTAATTTATGGTTGCTGAAATTAGCATCCATGCTGATTCTGAGACTCGTTGCTCGCAGAGCTGCTGAGTGTTGCCTAAGGTCTAAGTTATTGCTGGTATTGAATTTTCGGAAGCAAATCTAGCTACTAAAGAAGGAGAATTCTGGATGAGTACTGAATTTTCTTTAATTATCTAATTAATGATAAAATTGAGTAAATGTGGCAACCACTTTTTATTACACTCACTAGATCGTTTTCTGTTGATTTTAAATCAATATTTTTAGTACAAAACTCTCCGTAATTTTTTTAATCTGCAGCGGAAATTTGATTGATTAAGTCTTTTGAAGTCAAAATAGTTAAAGTTTGCGCTATATGTAAAATCCGCCCAAAAACCTCCTTTTCAACATTAAAGAGAGTTAGTTCAGTTAGTTTAACAGCCGAGTTTAGGAAGCGAGATGCGTTCTTTAAAGACTGCTTAGAAAATTTGTCTGATGTCTTCTATCATAGCAAATTTTCAATAGAATATTTTTCAAAAAGGAAATCAGGAAGGGGCCACCTTTCTGATTCAATTTTTGTTCCTTCCTTCATTACAAATATGTAAATGGCAGATACATTCCAGATAATGAAGTTTTAATTACCTAACGTAATTTCCCGTCAGTTCATCAACTTTCGTAGGATTTCATTTGAAATATCGTATTAAAATATGAAGTGTCGAGAATGAACTGATTATTTTGTGAATTTTGCAAAGATAAGAAATATTTGAATACAGGATAATTTGAAAAACAGATATATAGTTCGAAAAAATTATTTATGTAATATATTTGTTATAATTTTTTGACTAGTTCATTGACACTGTGGTTCAATCCTTTACGATCACACAATGAAGTTTTACTTAAAGTTGTATTAAAATAAAGATTCCTTTTTTGTAATAACTCATATTTATCTGTGTTCCTCTGCACCGTCGCAAATGACGGATAAGATAATAAAAAACTAATTTACTTTCAAGGGATTGTTCTTTTAATTGAGCTTCAGGAAGACAACTTTTTTCTGAGATTCTTTCTTGAGGAAATTAAAAACGATAAATGACAGCATCCCCCTGCCCCATACTTAAACAAACGGAACAACTGTCATTGAAAAGTTGTATTGAAAATAAGCAATCATGTCTAAAGTTTAATGACAGATAATCAGACATTTTATATTTTTAATAATGAAATTGCTTTAAATACACTCATATCATTAGTTTGAAAGCGACTATATTCTGAGCTTTTTTTAATGAATGTATAAGGTATTTCTCCCGCCTTCTTAGGATTACTTCGTGGTGTAATGGCCAGCACACTCGGCGCGTATTCTAGGGGTTCGAGTCTCGGCGAGGGCATTGCTCATTTTTCATGACTCCTGCTTCGAAATAACCTAATGTCTCTACAAATGCTTTACTAAATTACATTGTAATTTCTACCGCACACTTGATGGTAACCAATCACGTTTTAATTAAAACAAAAACTACTGAAGATTTATTATTTAGATAACTTTTACGGCAAATTCGAGATATTTTATCACTTTATTTCAAACACAGATTTCTTGTTTACTTTGATTGACATTTATGAACATAAAAGGATACAAATGGGAGCTTTGCTTACGATTTATTATTTGATAACATTTTAAATTGCTGTTTATAATTCGAAGATGCTTCAAAATTACAATCTAAAGTAATTCGATTGAGAAAAAGCTTACGAATGCTCTAAAAAGTGTAGTACTCACTTTATACAGGAAAACAGAAACTATGAGATAAATTGCGATGTAGTAATAAAAATTTAAGTTGCTGCTATTAGTGATATTTTTGTTTGATGGTCAGATCCTGTGCGTGTGACCATCATATGATGAAAGAGTAAGATGATAAACTTTTACAGTATATAAAACATATCGAGTCTGGCACGATAGCCTGATTATTCTTCCCGTGAATTCTAGAAAAGGAATTCACAAGAAACGTTTTTGTTCTTACGCAATCTATGATAAGAAAAGAATATATTGTTAGAGAGACTTTTTTCTGGAAAGTAATCGAAAAGTCGGGAAAAAGAAGTAAAATTTCCAGACGGATGAAAAACTAAGGAAAAGAAATAGATAGAACCGTATGTTTTTTTGAAGGAATCAATAAAAGTTTAAGTTAAATCATTTTAAAGTATATAAAGAAATTACTCTAAAGTTGAATTAGGAAACAGGAAGTGAAAAAGTTAATTTTTAAAATTTTCT
Source organism: Stegodyphus mimosarum (assembly GCA_000611955.2). Classification (NCBI taxonomy): domain Eukaryota; kingdom Metazoa; phylum Arthropoda; class Arachnida; order Araneae; family Eresidae; genus Stegodyphus; species Stegodyphus mimosarum. The sequence goes on along the minus strand of KK114153.1, from coordinate 648,202 downwards.
TTTAAGAAATAGATATTTTAACGATAGGCAGTTTCTTCCATTAATTTGATTTCTCGAAGCAGTAGTTTCAGAAAACGAATTCTTTGCCCGATTTCTATTAACCTAAATAATTTGCTCTGAATGTTAGGCTGTAATATTTCGGTTCACTGCTGAACAAAGTTTAATGAAATTTATGCTAACATTCTTTTCTAATATGTGTTACGCTGCGTAACAAATTTTCCAGAATCATAAAAAATGTATAATTACGTTATCATATTAGCAAAAATAAATATACAAACTTTTATAAAATTTCTATATGATAAAAAAATTAACTGGCCAACTAAATGCAAATGCACAAAGCTTTGTAAAATGCCTTTGAAGAAAAATAAAACCCAGATCTCTAAATAAATTATACGTTTTGTATCTGTGAATTAATTTAATTTTTCAAACCCGGTATTTTACGGCAGCTTACCCATATAACAATTCTTGTTACACAACTGCAACACATATATCAGATATATTCTTCAAACGTTTTAAATTAGGACGAATTAAAGGTATTGTCATTGAAATGTGAATTATGAGGTTTATTAAAACTAAAAAGTTTTACAAATGAGAGATAATGGAAACAGAAATTTACCAAATTGTTCTACAATAAAAGGTTAATAATTCACAAACGATCTTCAGTATCAAGCTATCAATTTATTCCCAATTATTGACTAAAATATTAATAATGGTTGAAATCAAAGACTAACTAAAGCCAATTAACTAGTGTTTTATATGGAAAATAAAATATCCTCTTCCCTTCATCCGGATACGTACGTTCATACTTGACACAAGTGCATAAAAAGTTTTAAAAGCAAAAGCAAAATTATTTTCGTAGATAATTAGAAAATGGAAAACAATACAAATTTATCAGCTTCTTAAGTTACAAGCAAATTTACACCATTAAATACACATAAAGACGATTCGAATGCAAGGAAGCTGTGTCCTCTACTTGATATTTCAAGAGCAGAATTACTTTCCTAAAAACTTTTGCTTACTTTATTTAAAAACATTTTCCTTCAAAAGACTCTTGTATTTCTAATCTCATATTAGTTGCATGGTATGTTTAAGACGACATTCAAATTCATACATTTTCAATCAAACAGTAACTTGGAAATATGATGTTGGTCTTGTATCAGGTATAAGAATGCCGGTAAAAATTAAGGAAAGGCTAAAGAAAAAGCGTAATTTCTTTATTTATTTATTATTTCAACGGAGACAGGATTCTTGCTCCCTTTCCCAACACACACATATATATACAGCGTACAGGGTCCCCACACCTTGAATCCTTTTAATATTTGATTGATTAGTCCAAGAGACAGAAATACGTTCTGAGTCTGCTAATAGAAAAGGAACTATGCGCTGTTAAATCAAAATGCTTGTAGAGCCTCTAGGGCAGTATTAAAGAATTTTAAAGTCCTGTTTTGGGAAAGTAGCAAGATGGATAAAAATTTTGAGTTGAGAAGATCTAAATCGTTCTCTACAGTAGAAGGAAATGCGTTACGCATACATATATATATATATATATATATATATATATATATATATATATGTTACCGGCAAAGTATGAAATACGGCATTCCATAGAATGCCTAGGCATTTTATAGAATGCCGAAAACTGGCTGGCAATGTATGAAATGATTAAGAATTTAACACATCGTCGAGGCATTTTATAGAATGCCAAATGTCAAACCGGCAAAGTATGAAATACATCTGCGATTCTTTTTGAATAACCGAAACTACTTACCAGAAGTTAATAAATGATGCAAAAAAGATGTAAAAAACTGAAAAGGAACCACAGGACTATTAGTTGCTGAATCGGTATGATGTTATGTTTGTGGAAAGCAAAAGTAAACTCGTTTATCTTGTTAAAGAAGGCGTCAGTTATTTCACGTATTTCATGAAATATATAAACCGTACCCATAACGTTTTACATGGCCTTTATTTTCACAACTGTGAATCGTAAATACATCACGAAAGTCTTCTGAATAACGTAAATATTCACATTTCGGCATTTTAAAATTTAAAACATTTTTTTTACAAAACTTGAGAAATTAAAATTTTTATGGAGATTTCCGGTTCCTATACTTATGTTTAGAAAAATTGTATAATCATTATAACTCTTATAATTATTAATAAAAACAAAGAGGTCGACTCCCATACGACAAATTCTGGGTTTGAACCTAGGACTATGAGCTGGCTGCATGATTGATTTCTCCATGTGACGTGAATACCAGCCAGTTTCCCTCAGAAACACCTGCACGAAGGCATCCCTTTCCTATGCAGATTGTCCTCGTGTGTTTTGCTACGGGCAACTAATTAATCAACCTGTACGGTAAAAAATGACCAAGATAACTTCCAAAATTTTGGATATTTGACGTCATTTTCAGCTGTGTGTTACAACTGATAGAATGACTAATGCAAGTAATTTAGAAGTTTTCAAACGTTCAAGTTTTCAGAATACATTAATATTTTCATAAAGATTTCTTATTTTACAATTTACCGAATAGTCACTCAGGACCCAGAAATATTTTTTATTTTAGTTTAGGCAAATAATATTACGATTTGGCTATGTGCCAGTAATGAAGCCTGCCAGTGTCCTAATAGAATAAGAATTCTATAAATCGAATAGTTAATATTGATTTGAAATAGACGTGAATTGAGAAAATCTGCAGTTACAGCCTAAAATTGCTCTTAGTTTTCACTATTCCATATATTCACGAACATTTTCGGAATTACGTAAAAGTTCAGAAGTGGAAAATTATACACAAAAATCTGTGTAGAGAACACTGAACTAATACAATAATTGCTTAAATATTTATTCTGAATCTTTATGCACTATTTACGTTCTTGTATGAACACTACATTTACACTCTTGTATGAACGTTAACGTAACAGGAAATACACCTTTTTCTTCAATGTAATCAATTTTAATGACAAGGATCCATGTTTGCGCAAGAGCATCCATGTATGAAAGAATGTGTATAGCAATGCTGCCCTTGAAAGAAAAATGTATAGAAATGAAGAAATAACATATTTCAAAGTAAAGCTGCAAACATGACGTAGCATTTTTTGTCTATTCCAAATCGTGAGTTATTGAATAAACCTGGTTTAACGAAATAGGAAAAAAATTGAAGTTTTATCAAATTATAGGATACAAAATTTGTAACAGCACCGTTTTTGGCGCTAATAAGAAGTGTCATTAAATATCTGTAAAAGTTAACAGCAATCTCTTCATTCAGTCGCAAACATGTCTTGCTGATACAGCTCAGTATGCTGCTCATGTACATCGGCAAGTTCAAGGGGTGAGTGCACATCGAATGAATTGTGAATATTTGCATTTTGAAGAATAATATGGGTATCCACTTCTTGACAGCTGTTAGTATCCTCTCAGCTAGCTCACTGGACAATAAAGCTTCAATTACAAAGAAAGTGTTTTTCCAAGTAGCAAAATTTAACTTTAATCTTCGTTTATTTCAATCTGAAACATTAAATCACTTTCTTTTCATCAACATACACGAATAGAAATTAAAAATTTTTATTTCCATTCTCCAAGAACTCCGTTTTTACTTTCTTATACCAAGAGCAAAGGAGATTATTATAATCGCGAAAAATGTCGGTTATCAGATTTCAATGGAAATATCCATTCTGACCATTCCCGATTCCAGTTTGACTAATTTTTGTGTGATGTTTGTAGGTGAGGATAGAATGAAGAACTATTTACTCCAAAACGAATTGTAAAATGGATTAAAAATGATTTAGTATGGAAATTTTCGTGACGTCTCATATAACTCAAAAACGATTAGCCATAGATTGTTGAAATTTTGTATATGGGACTGCTATAACATCTAGATATGCATCTCTATCTTTTATTGCAATCGGCAATACCAAAAGTATATATATATATATATATATATATACATTGGCCGGAAAAATAAACACTGCTGGCCACCGTAAATGCAACACCCTGAAGGAAGCATGCAAATAACATGAAATTTACAACATGCATTAGCGGAGGTGAGATATGCAAATGATTAGAATTTCAGCGCAGACGCACATCACGCGCGCCTGTGGCGCCACTTCAAAGCGCTATTTAAGGCTTGGAGTTTTCGACGATTTCAAGTTCGGCAATTGCGTTTTTCTTGTGGTTTTTTTTTTAAAAAAACGATCAATTATGCCTCGTAGTAAACAGCGATCATCGTTTGATCAAGTATCCGAGTTCGACAGAGGAAGGATAGTGGCCTACCGAGAGTGTGGATTACCTTTCAGGGAAATCGGTAGTCATGTTGGACGAAACCAAACAACTGTAATGTGGATATGTGACAGTTGGATGCAGGAGGGTACGACGGACCGACGTGTTCAATCGCATCCACCTCAGTGAACCACTTCACGTGATGACAGGAACATTGTGCGCATGGCAGTGACAGATCGCTCAGTCACATCACGAACCATAGCACAGCACAGTCTGTAACGCATCATCCAGTGTCTGCGCGTACCATTCGACGCCGTTTACAGCAGAGTTGTCTGTCCGCAAGCCGTCCATTGCGTCGTCTACCCTTGACGCAGAACCACAGACGTCTCCGCCGCCAATGGTGCGATGAAAGAAGGATTTGGAAGGCAGAACGGAATGAAATTGTCTTTACTGACGAGTCACGCTTCTGACTGCAACACCACGATGGTCGGATTCGAGTCTGGAGACACCGTGGAGAGAGGATATTGAACAGCTGCGTTATGCACCGCCACACTGGTCCTGCATCGGGTATTATGGTATGGGGCGGTATTGGATATCATTCTAGCACTCCTCTAATATGCGTTGCCGGTACTTTAAACAGCCAGCGCTACATCTCCGAGGTGTTGGAGCCAGTTGTCCTTCCTTACCTTCAGGGCATGCCCACAGCCATATTTCAACAGGACAATGCGCGACCACACGTGGCACGCGTTGTCCAAAGGTTCTTCGTCAATCGCCAGATTGAATTGCTTCCCTGGTTGGCTCGCTCTCCGGATCTTTCGCCGATAGAAAACATGTGGTCCATAGTTGCTAAACGATTGACCCAAGTTACATCCCAACTTTGGCAGCGTGTGGAAGCTGCTTGGTCTGCTGTACCCCAAGAACGCATTAAGTCTCTTTGAATCAATGCCGAGGCGTGTGGCAGCGGTGGCGGCTATGGCGGCTACTCCAACTAGCAGTGGTGGCGGCTACGGCCAACAATGGCGGCTAATCTGGCTGGTAATTCTAGAAGGAACCACACTTCACAGAATTCTATAAATTGAGTCATTTGATACTTGGTCAACATGTTATCTACTAAATAAATTTTGTTGTCATATCTCTTGTCTTTCTTGGAGTTGCAATTTGGGTAGCCAGCAGTGTATATTTCTGCGTGTGTGCATCCACTTACCCAGCTTAAAAGTCATTATTAGTTTTACCCGGCCATTATTTTCTCAATTGTCATATACTTTTAAATATAGAAGTGTTTGCAAAGACGAAAATACTCACGTTTTGGCAATGTCAAATTTAAAAAAAAATTAATTTTGGACAAATAACAAAACTTAACTTTTAATGCGGTCTCTTGGTTCCTATACTTTTGTTTAGGAAAGTTTTATACTCGTTATGAAGAAATAAAAATACAAGAAGTTTGACTTCCATACGACAAAAATTGAAAATTGACATGGATATTAATTACAAAATTTTGAACTGCTGATGTCATTTTCAACTTGTTTTGAGGAATGGGTTATTTAAGTTAGAATGATTTGAAGAAATAAGTTTAAATGAATTGCAGCAAAAAATGTGCATAATTTAGCAGGCCATACAAAGAAGTGTCCACATCAGACTTATTTTACCTAAGACTGTGATAATTCTGTATACATGAATAATATGCTTATATCATAATTCTTTCACAAATCCGTTTCAATTGGTCCAAAACCAAACATTGCAATAATTTTACACAAGATTTTTTTTTTCGTATGACAACTTTGAAAATGGAGAATGATCGTTCAGTCATGCGACAAATGCCATTCTGTAAATCTAAAGCTAGAAGTTCGGTTTTCTCTTTGGACTTTGATAGGCGTGTAATATCATCATCTAAATCATTAGAGTTTCCGCATTAAGCAGGGGTTTAAGAGTTGACTCACAATCTGGGAATGAATTTATGGCTTGTTCTTTGGGAAACCAGTAATTTTCATCATACAAAAAAAAAACAATCTGAATCATGATTTGTGTACTTACGCTAAATCACAGGAGTAAAAAAAGCACTGGCCCTCCTTTTGAGAGGTAATCATTGAGAAAACGCTCGACAGCAGACGCTGCGGCATGTGTGGGGGGTCCATCATCTATCTTGGTTTCCAGTCATGCATAAAGAAAAGTACAAATACAAATGTCTTACAAAGATCCGTTCAATGATAATGGGAAATAAACGACCTAAATATATAGTATATTCTGGATGAGTCGACTTTATTTCCTCAAACAGTGACTTTAGACATCTACGCCTGCTTAAATTGTTTTCAAAATAGGAAATCCGGTTCAAAATTTTATGAAACTATTTTTAATGCTAAGTATAGAAGGGCTTTGGGAGTTAAGAAACATAAGTTTTAGCATAATTCGGATATCTGCTGCATGGCTAAAAGGCCAAATTACTAAAATATTCATTATGCTTTAATACGTTAAATAAAGCACGTGCCATAATTTTCTGTGCAAAATTCGGGAAGGTGTAAGGGAACAAATTTACTGACTTAAATCGCATTACGACAAAACATTTCCGGATAAAACTTAAATATGCTATTGCAATAATTTGAATATTGCGGGTGCTTGAAATTTGCATTCTGGCAGCGAAATGAAATGAGGTTTGACAAGAAAGGTACTTTAACTTATAATAACGAGTTAGAAAATTAAATGATACACTACGACACCGCAAAAACACTTGGTAGCGAGAGGAGAAAATACTTTGAAAAGCTGAGCGATAGAAAGTACAAGTTTGTAAAACAATATTTATGGAAACAATGTTCGTAACGATCTTTTATAATAATCTTGTGAAACAGATATTCAGCTTGATTAACACAGGCTCATAATATTCCAGTCTCAGTTTGTTGTGTAATCAAACATGTGTGAACCTTAAAGAAATTTATTTGAACATGTCAGCTGGGCATAAATATAGATATTAATGTTTGAACAGTAAGAGAAACTATTTAATTAAACACTTAATACTTTAGGGACAAACCTCTCTCTTTGGTTCGAGTATTGCCTACTCTGAACTCAAACACAAGAAAGCTATTAGTAAGAACTAATAACATATATAACACACACACATGTCCACAGATGTCCTTATCTGGCATTTATTTTCGCAATCGTTTGTCATAGACATACAATTCCAGCTTCAAAATGTTTTAAATGACTTAAAAAATTCATATTTTTATGTTTTAAAAAATAATTGTTTGCAAAAATCTAACATTTTATAGGTTCTTCTCGTCCATTTGGAAAACTTTAGGACTCATTATTAAAACTAAAAAGCATTGGAGTCATGCACGGAAATTTAATGGGATATTAAGTTTCGAAATTGGCGATTTCTGACGTCATTTTTAACTTGTTTTAAGGGGTCGGTTAGTCAAAAAATTGAATGAATAGAGTTCGATATTTTTCCTTCAAATGTCATTAAGATTTAAGATCATTAACTACCTTTTGTGTTTTACTAAAGTTTAACGTTGTTTAATTTATATATATTAAAATTCCGGAAGAATTTTGAAGCAAATATTCTGGAAGTTGTCAGACGCTAAATATGCATCATTAATACTCTGATGCACTTTTATTGCTTTAGAATAATAACATAAAAGTCACACAAAAGTCATTAAACAAGAAATGTTTTCAATTTTTAATTTATGCGAATCAAATTACGAGTTTATAATTTGACAACATCGAAGCCTCTTACTGTTTTCTAGAACATTTATGCTGTACGATTCCACGAATAAAAATTACATTGACCTATATTTTGCACTATAATATGCATAGAAATTCTTGTCACTTAACTAGCTAATATTCAGAATCTTTTACTAAACTGATTAAAAAGTACAAGTCAGAGGTTTCTCGCAGGGCTCATGCCTAAGTGCAGATTTCTGGAACCTGACATTTGACAAAGTCATAAAGCACAAATGGCCTCAACACTCAAAATGCACCGCTTTTGCGGACGATGTAGCTTTCGTCTTGAGTGGTAACTCGAGAGACGAGTTACAACGAAATGTAAACAACACATTAGAAATTTTCAATTCTCTTTGCAAACAACAAAAACTAATAATTTCTCAAGAAACGTTACGTGCCTTAATTGTCCATAAATCCTCACAAAAGATAACAAGACTTCCAAGATTCGAAATAGAAGGAATTAAAATAAAAATAGTTAACTCCCTGAAATACCTGGGTGTCATCATTGATAAAAAACTTAACTTTATAGACTATATCAAAAGTAAGACCTCCAAAATAACAACCAATCTAATGCGAATGAATGGAATAGGATGGGGTATGAGCAGACCAATCCAAAACCTCATCTACCTCATACCAGGCGTTAATTGCACGCAGACATAACATTAAAACGTTATAAGTCTCTTCTTGAGCTTTACAAAACGATAAGTCTATTGACGAAACTTTAATTCACAGTTCAAAGATAATCCTGTGAAGAACCACAATTTACTGCTTTTTATCAAGTTAGCTGAAAATTTTTAGCTTACCAAATTTGAGACGAACTTTTCTCGTCGTTACATACTTCAACGTGAATGATCAACAGCTATTGCTTCCAGTAGATCCATGCTTATGACCAGAATCGGCTGTCTGTGTTAAAATCTACCTAGATTTCAACACAAACGGAATCCGACATACGACACCTGCTGGTTAACTGCTAAAATCTTGCGCCCTCCTCAAAATCAGCATAACCGTCTGGAGACAACGAGTTCATGACTAAATTCGAATTGATACAACAATATGCAAATTGTTACAAAAATACATTTTATTTTTAATAAAACGCAAATATTAGTTAAGTAAACTTCGCTCTTCAATTTGTGTACGATTTCTAAATATTATGGCCAAATTTAGCACTATATATTTAGGTCAATTAATTTTATACGGGACCCACAGCATTTATATAGTGCTCTATATAATGATGATAATAGCAACTAAATATAGGGACCGGGAGAGACTGATTTTTTTTATTTAAAAGCGACAAAACGTAAACCTTTGCATCATGTAAAACCTTTTTAAAATTAGAAGTATATGCTTGTGCCCAACACTTTCGTAAATAAAGGCTGGGTAAGAACATTTGTGGACATGCTGTATGTTGTTCCTTTATTGCTCATAAACGAATGACACTTTGCCACTGGTAACTGACAGATTTTCTTGTGCTGTGTGTTTCTCGTGTTGTAGTCTAACTCAGGTGACGTAAAACTTGCTCTACGAAAAATTTGCGTCAACCTTTGCTGCTGAGGCATCTTCATAATACTACTTTCATAAATGTGCCATACGTGCTTAACGTTTTCTGGAAAAATCAATCAATACATTGCTTTTAGTTCAAGAAATATTCAAATTAAAATTATATTCAATAAAAATTTTTAAAAACTTCTTACTTTGTGTAATGTTTCTCGAAAAAAAAAGCGCTAAGGTTTTAAAATATAATGTAAAATCCTGACATGCTAAATAAAATATGAGTATGATTTAACATCAACGATACTAATTTATACTGAAGTGAATATTTTTGGCTTAGTATTAAAATCATAGCTGCTCATTATAATTCAAGAATCTGAAAAAGTCTTAATCTATAAAGTATTTTCTCCCTTCTTACCGCATGCCTTCGTGAAGTAATTGGAAGCGTTCTCGAGGTGAAAACTCAGAGATCCAGGTTTCGAGTCCAGGCGAGGAAATTGCACAATTTTCTCCTCTCCAGCATCAAAATAACCTAATGACTCTACAAGTGGCGCCCGAACTAAAAGGTGGTGGACGATAATTCGTCAGCACCAGGATTCTTTTGATTGGGTCCCCTAATTTCCAGTCGCTCTTTGAAAGGGGGTCTTCCTCCTTTCTGTATGCTTCCGTGGTGTAACTGGAGGCATACTTAACCCGCATTTGGGAGGTACAGGATTCGAGGCCCTGTGATGGCACTGCACATTTTTCACATCTCTTGCTTTAAAAAAAATAACTAATGACTCTAGAAACTTATAGAATTTGAAGAAAATGTCACCCTAATAGCTGTCAATTCTGAAATTTATGACAAGTCTGTAATGATTCTTCAGAAAAATTTAATTTATTATTATTAGTTCTATTATTTTATTACCTAATTCTTCAATCAATGGTTTACTCGAAATTACGATATTTACTATGAAAGAAAAATTATCTACTTAAATTTAGAATTATGACTATTATAAGGGTCCCAAAAGAAAGAAATCAAATAAATATTTTTATGGTATCTTGTTTATCAATACTAAAGAAACTCTTTAGATATCATTGCTTTCATACTGAAATTGAATATGGCTATCATTGCTTTCATACTGAAATTGAATATGGCTGTAATTTCTGTTCTTATTATTTATATAAACGTATGAAAGTATGATTGAAAAGAAATGAGAAAAGTTTTTACATTAAATTGAGGGATTAAAATTAAATTAAAATTTATATAAAATATTATTTTTACATAAATTTTATTAGTCAAATTTATGAAATAATAACCAATCAAAAGAAATTATCTAATTACATAAACGGTGTTAATAAATGAATGAAATATAAATTTACCCTTTCAGCATTAAAAGAAACAAATAGAGAAAAAAACTCTTTAATTTTTTTCCATGCGTTATTAGTAGCAAATTTAATTATGGACAACCTTTTTTTTAAATTTATTGAAAGGGAGATCTTCGAAAACAGCGACTTTCATTCAAGGAATCTTCTAAATAAGAATTCAGCTACTTAACTTGTAAAGCTTTCTTTGTATAAATCTTCAGTACATATAATTCAAAGAAAAATCTACAATGTATGTATACCAATATTATTTTTCTCTGCATCTAAAGTATTATCCTAAACCTAAGTTTAGGATTTCTTACAGTTTCTGAGAATTAACTGCATGGAACGATGATAAAAATGTCAATATCTTACGCTTCGATAAATAGTAAAGATGTTAAATTCTTATACAGGCATTTTCAGTTACTCCTAATTATTTATAATTCATTCTACCTACTGGAGTAGAAATTTTAACTCATTGCACTATGTGCCTTTATCAGGTATGTTTAAGTTCCTTAAAACTGGACCTGGAATTGTAGAGTAATTAGGTTTTTTTTTTCATTTTTTGAAGCAGGAGACGTGAAAAATGTGCAATGCCGTAGCTGTGACTCGAAACCTGGACCTCTCCAATATGCATCGAGTATGCTTTCAAATACCAGAAAGGCATGAGGAAAATACGGAGAGAAAGCCCTTTTATACTACGAAACTATGCTAAATCTACTTTAACGTAACTTCAGTATTTCACAAACTTTATATTTCAGAATATTTTGCGCTTACAAACATTCAACAGCAAATAGATTTAAGAGATATTTTATTCACGTAAGATGAATACATAAGCTTATTTTGTGTACTTAATTAATTTATTTCATATAAGCATTTATAAAAACGTTTTATTTTAATGATTTAAATTGAAAGAAAAGCTAAATTTCATCGATTTTGTCTGAGCTAAAATTATTAAACAGAATTTAACAATCATATGTCTTAGAATATATTGGGTTGTTAAGCTCTTAAACATACTTTGCTCTGCATTGACATATTTAAGTGATTAAGGAACAAGATACGCATTAAACCTCGAAAACACTGCAGTAAACTCATAAACGTATATTGTTGTTTTCAGTAGGTGTTATGTAACACGTATATTTAAGCCACTTCTTATATTTATTCTTAGTTCTAAACCCTAATGATTAACAAAAGTTTAAGGAAAACACAGTTAAACTGAATATTTTAAAGCTGTCCAAGTTAGTATTAGACCTCAAATAGAAGTTTTCAGGTTATTTTTCTTTCTACCAAATCCATTTCAATTCCACTTTGCTTAGAATATGATGAAGAATATGATTTTACAGCATCATGACTAAGCACTTCTCAACGGAAACTGATATTTGTAATTGTTACTTTTGTATTCAATTACTGCTTGAAGAGCTCATGTTTAAAATTATAAATTACTATATAAATTACTTCTTAAGTGTGCGGTGCAATGTAGTTAGTTCTTTTAGTAAAAGTTTTATACAGGAAGGAAAGCTCATTTTAATTATTCAGTTTTTGTTTCTCCCTTGTCCAGAGAAATTCAACGCTACAGTTTTCCCAAGAAATAAAGAGAAAACGCAAATTTTAAAAATTAGATGACTACCCATGTACAACTTCGAAAATTAGAAAGTAATGCTGGTTTTAGCAAAGGCAAAATTATTTGCTACCTAATCGAAACTTTTTCCTCAGCTCAATTGCTATGTAAAATTGAAAAGGGAAAGCAAAAGTACAAGTTCGTTGTAAACTAGGCAAGAATTTCCAGCTTTTGTATCAGCTTAGTTATCATATCTGAAATATGTTTTTCTTTTGCATCAGGTTTCAGCTAATAGAAGAAAATCAATACAAAGAAAGGTCGATGTAAAAGAATGAAAACGAAATTTATCTTGATGCAAGTCACGTGCTCTTCCTAAACTGATAAGAAATAGGAGTCTATCATTAGTGGCATAAGATATCTTAGAATAAGGGAAATGTTATTTCCTGACTCAAATAATTATTGCAGCCAACCATTATGTTTTCAAATGGGTATTAATTTTATATCTTATTAACCATACTAAAATACCCTAATTCTTCTGTTTGAATAAGACATACAAAATTGTAATGATTCACAATCTTTAAATATATATACAGTAGGATTATACTTTTAAAACCAGTTTAACAAAAACTTATTTAATCTTTCTGTATAAACATAATGAATTATTCTCAAATGCAGAAATAAATAACGGGTAATAATTTTAAAATACCACTTTAAATTATTTTAATTTTCCATAAACACACAAAAAAACGAATAAATTTAATAAATAACATCTTATACATGAAAGGAAAATCAAATTCTTGAGGGTACAATTGCAGATATATTAAACTTGTAAGAATAAGATCCAGGACGTATTATTTTAATATCTCAAATTTCATTTAAATTATGTCACTAAACAAATTCCCTCATTATACTAAAATGGGGCAATTCTCCAATGAAAACTGATATGCTGTGCATTTAACACAGCTAAGGCGTTTACGTACGTACACTATAAGTTTTATAAAAGAATCATAAGTTAGAATAACTATGAAATCTTTATTTATTTAACAAGTTAGAGAGTTTAGCTCAAAGAGAATACAAATCAAAGTTAACAATCTCCACAAATATTTAAATTGAAGGGTTGAAAAAAAGAACTTAACAAGAGAATCATTTATTTGTTTTAAATACCTCCAGGCTTACCTATTTAGCAACAATATGAGGCGTGTATTTCAAAAAAGAACGTAACATGGCTGAAAAAAAGAATGAAGCCCAAGTATAATACAAGTACAAAACCTTTTTAAGACTTCTTTTCTGCATTAAAAACGTAGGTAAAATCCTCTTTCGCCAATATACATCGCTTGGCGCTCGTCTGGTTTACGACGTTCGGTCGAGTTTCATTATGAAAAACTAACACTAACGTATTCTAACAAAATTAATGAAACTCCTTCACAGATTTTTAAAATTAGCATAATGATCAACCTTAATTTGGCATAGATTTTAAGTCAAACTCAACAAAAATTGATTTCAAAATCTACGTCAAACTAAGGTTGCTTTTTTACTCAATTCTTAATTTCCCATTGCGTGTTCCTTTTCTGGCTCGACCTCCAGAGATGTATGATAAAATTTTATACATCAGACTTCAGAAGTCAGTTATATAATCAGGTAATATATATTAAACTTCATAAAGGTTACATAGCCTTTTTTATAATAAACATAAAATAAAATTAAATAGTAAAATTTTGCATATGTAACTTTAAAAATAATTTTTATTCATTTCAGTAAATAAATTAATTGTAGAATGAAAATAAGCAAAGTGAAATATAAAAATAAATACATGTAATAATACGCACGTATGGAAATATATGTCAAACTCACACTATGAATGTCTTTTAAACATTCTTTAAATAAAAAAAAATACCTAATCATTTGCCTGTGTTTCGACCATTTGCCTTTTTAAGCAAAACTCAGCCTTTTATATCGCAGTTTTGTTCGTGAAGTGTCATTATTATTGTTTCACGTCTATAACAGAAAATTATTGCGTAGCACACTGAATAAATCAGTTCCGAATTTAAGCACTAATACTTAATGTCACCTGCCTTGATATTTGTCAAAAGGCTTGTAGAGACATTAGGTAATTCTGAAGGAAGAGAGATGAAAAATGAGCAACGCCTTCACCGGGAATCGAACCACGGACCTCTCGGTTACGCGTCGAGTGTGCTGACCACTACACCACGAAGGCATGCGAAGAAAGCGTGAGAAATACCTTTTACACAGCCTCTTTTAAAGGGAGACTAGGGATTAAGGGAAGTTTTGTGCCTTAAATATAATAACAATGAAAAACTTCAGATTCTAGATCTAGCTAAGTTATTTACAGTCTCATTAACTACTAATTAACTTATGATTTATTAGAGAAAGAAGAAATAGAAAAGATAAGTAATTTTGTTCACACTCTCAATATGTATTAATTAGAATTATTTCATAGATACTATCCAGGAACTAACGTTCTAAGTGGCTTCTAAGTTCCTTTGGGTTTTGTAATTAACAAATATTTTGCGTTTTAGAAACGTCGTGTTAAAAAATTAAATTACAACTCCTAAGGAAGTATTAGATAGAAAGTTATATAAAGTTTAGTCGCAAAAACTTCCGAACAGAATATAATCGTATGAGATTACAATTTTGTCTTTCATGACAAGGCAAAGACACATCAATAACAAAAACTTTTTCCTGAAGGTTTAAAAATAGCGTGTTATTATAATATGAATTATTCAGTGTTAAAATAAATACTTATATGTGTAATGGTATCTTTATTATGCCTTAGGTACACAACTACATTTTCGGATGGTTGAAATTTCCGGTTTATCAGATTTTTAACCCATAATATAAGAATAAGAGAATTATGCTTATTAAACTTCTCTTAGTGCAGGATTATATTTTAAAATGTCACATACATATTAAGAGGTGTTTTTCTGTGACGCAGCATTTAAGAGACGTTAATTCTGTAAAAGATAAGTCTTTCATGTGAGTTAAATGTACCAAAAATTTTAATCTATAAATCTGAGTAGTAGAGATTACTAAGATTTATGTTAGAGTATGAGAGACGAAATGAGATAAATTTAAGTTCGGTAATTTATGATATTGTAATTGTTTATCTTACATTTTAATATGTGATTACTAAAAGTTGAATATAAATAAATTTAAGAAACTACACCACATTATAAATAACCTGCATTTTGTAACATTAGAAAATAAATTTTTAAATAAATTTTTAAATTTTTAAATTTAACATTAGAAAATAAATTTCAAAGCATGTGTATGCTTATGCATACACATGCTTTGAACACAATTTCCAACCCCAGTAGGAAATGTAACTGAAACAATACACAGATAACATTCAAGAAAAATCTCGTATTTTCTTAATACAGATCTGTAAATCAATAAGAATTTGGTATATTTTTATTACTTTTATCCTTCGGTGTTCATTTCCTCGATAAACAGTAGGAACGATTATCAGACATAGATTTCTTTGCATCGGAAATACGCTCAGGAAACTACATAGCATCAAATATTTACCGAAGTTCTTAGAGATCTAATGGATCTCGATAAATCCTAAGAAGTCAATTGGTTTAAGTCGTTATCCCCGACTCATTTGCAGATCCCATCAGTAAATCAATCCTATCCCTACATTCAGTTTTGTTGAAGCTTCTTTTCTGAGAGAGAGAGAGAAAGAATCCGCATACAACTTAGGTTTTTATTCTGGAAAATTTAGAAAAGACTTATGTTTATATAATAAAATATAAATATCATACTAAGTATTAATAATAGAAATCCGAATGTTAACTGATTTTTGAAAAACACATTAAGGGAATTTTGCAATTTAAAGGATACGATAAATTCGTTATGCATGAATGCATAACTTACTATATTATTTTTATGTTGGTTTGAAACATAAATCCTTGTCTTGCATTATATATTTAAATTTTCATTTTGTTATGTAGCCTTGTAGAATCTGAAAGCACTTAATTAAATATGCGTATTTAAAAGCAATAACCGAAATTCAGATTTTAACAAAAACTTCTTATATCTAATTAGATAATTGTAATTACAAAATTTTATCGATATCTAAATATATCATGGAGGTAATAAAGAAATTGAGTGGTTACAAGCAATCTTCACTATACAACTGGACGAAGACTTCCCTCTTTCCTTCCCCACTCGTGTATATTTTTCTAGTCAGGCTTTTTTATTTTCTTTTATTGCTAGATGGTGATAGTATCGTACAGAAATTATAAAACAAACTGACTTCGTGCTGAATGTCCATCTGTGGAAATATTATAAATGATAAACTCCATAAGCAGTCGTCGAAATCAATTAACTCTGATCATCAGAAGCCTATTAACCAGTCTTTTTTTCTCGCCAATGTTCGTTGTTTGAATACCTCTATTAATCAGGATTTTGTTTTTTACCAGCACGTGCTGATGGAAAGCCTATTAATCCGCCTTTCCCTTGACAGCTATTAATGACAGAATGTTGATGGACGTAGTTGATGGGATGTTGCTTATGAACATCAGTCGGGTTAGTTAGATAATTTTAGTAGAATTCTAATTAAAATTTTTGTATTTCCCTGTACAATGCAACGCGAGACAAATTTTAAGAGAAAGCTATGACGGAAAAGTAAAAATACAGGAGCACGTGCACTTAACATTGAGTAAATGATTATATCGTTAATTTATATAAAGAATTGCATTGAAATTGAATAAATGTAATTGGCCACTATGTTAGCTGTAACCGAAATTCCAACCTCTTATTGCTTTTCAGTAACACCCGGAAGCGGAAAGTACGAGAAATATCTCCCGACCGGTTGAAATCTATAAAAGGTCGAAGAGAAGCGTTTTAGTCAGTTAGCTGCTGTTGTTATTCTTGCGAGTTCAGTGTGAGACTGCATTAGTTTTTCTTTGCATTGCGTTTTACTTTAACGTTTTTAGTAGTCTGAA
Organism: Stegodyphus mimosarum; assembly: GCA_000611955.2. Lineage (NCBI taxonomy): Eukaryota > Metazoa > Arthropoda > Arachnida > Araneae > Eresidae > Stegodyphus > Stegodyphus mimosarum. Next base: position 630,921 of record KK114153.1, on the reverse strand, counting down.
GTATAACTACTGATTATATTGCGTGATATTGTGAACATTTGTACGAATAGATATGAGGAAAATTCCAGCGTTCTATTATACTTCTTTTGATAAGAATAAATTTTATTAACCTTTTATGGGATTTGTGCGTTCAATCTATTACGAACCTGCACGCACGCAATAATATATTTATAACATTTTCTGTGTTGAAAAATCTTGCATATAAATTACATTAAAACCTTAGTAGCATTTAGCGGATACCGTGAATTTAATAAGCTGTAGAAACCACTGGGAACATTTTTTCGGAGACGGAGACGTGAAGAATCTGCAATGCCCTCGATAGGACTTTGATTCCGCATCCTCCGATTGCCAACCGGACATGCTTTCAAATTACCCCGCGAAGGCACGCGGTCATGAGCGAGAAAATACCTTGCATATCATAGGACGTTTTCTCAAGCATTCTATTAGAGATATTATTATCAGATATGGAAGAGCTATAAAATATTATTTGAGGATGCAGCATATCACCTATAACCTCTTAGCAGCTATAAAACCTTTCACTGCTGCAGTGATTTATTGTGATTCCTCCTCATATTGCAATCTGCATTGGAGGTTGTAAATTCGATATTTGAATAAGAGGCAAAATCTGAGACCTTTCATTTCATATGCTATATGACTTAATTTCAACGGGGTACTTTATCAGTTGGATTGACAGAAAATCAATGCACTTAATTTTCTTAGAATTATGATTCTAATTAGTTGCGACACATATGCGAGCTAATGATGGTTTAACTTCTTTCTACGTTGAAGAATTCTGTTCTATATTGTTATGGATTCGTATGAGTGTGTACCAGTTTAGTATACCATGTAGCTATGTAATGTCCCACGACAGTTGATTTACTTTTTTCCAGTGCAACTACTTTGGTTATCTATGCAGTAGTAGACACTTGGCACATTTTCTTACTGAAAAGGAAGAGTCCCATAACCGAATTTTTTAACAGGATATTGCAGAATCCTGTGGTTTCATAAGGGCTCACTAAGCGCTTTAATTAAGTTTTACAATACTAAATTACCCGAAGAAAAACAATCAGGTTCGGGCATAAATTTATTTAACCGAAGCTATAAGCTCGGTTCATAAGGTTCTAAAATTTGTAAAACTGGATTAAGCTTGTACTTAGATTATAGTAAAGCCGATAACGGTTGTTTGTTAAGGGGAAGAGAAGCTTTTGTGAGGATTTTCTACAAAACCTGTATCATATACACGTACATATAGAGAAAATCGGAGTAAAATTCCTATGCAGTCAGCCCGTTTTTTTGAGAACTCAACTCAGGACGAACTACCACTATTTAGCAGTTTTACCGCTTGGTCTCTGGAGACTCAAAATAATATGAGAAGAACACGAAGAGTTTGTATTCAAGAAAGGAAAATAATGTTCACTTATATTTGTTTGAAAAGTAAAATTAGTTAAAATTTAATCTCATTTTCGAACATCAAATATTTATTATTACGTATTACATATATTACTGCACCAAGTACTGTAACAATGTTTTGGTAATATTAACAGGAATTAGCTTGAATGGTTTCATATATAATTATTTCAAAGCACTTAAGAGTATCAACCTAGGAAATGATGCCTTTGTATGAAAGTATCTAAGGGACATTCGGTCTCTGTTTTGCACAATGGGAAAAATGCATACAATCAAGCCCATTCAGTATAATCAAAGACCCCAAGACCAAATATTAATATGGTAACAAATTTAGGTGTTACACTTCTTGTAGTAAATTAATTAGTGTTTTAATTAATTCATTTGAGCAAAGCACAAGAATTTTATTGCCTAAATGGGATAATAGCTTCTAGGATGATTTTCCATGAAAACCTGGCTTGTATTTCTCGGTGCATAATGGAAACCGTGAAACCACATGTAATTAGTTTCTTCACAGACATATGAATCTGGGCCGAAATATCATTTCGATGACGTTTTATCTACATGGCCACTGGTGGGCTCTAGGAAATTAGATTAATTACATAATATTCATATCATTAATGCAGAAGAAGAGTTACCTAAAATCCAGCTTGATAAGTTAGTGAAAGTGTTCAGATTGATATGAAAACAGATCGAATTTTAAAGAGAATAATTATTTGTTATTAGATATATCAACAGACTAATAGAACACTTTTTGGCGCACGTTATAACGTGAGTTCTTTCCTTAAATAACTTTCAGCAGTTGAAAATTACTTCGAGGTTTCCTTCATTACGAAACTTTACTTGTATGTTTTAATGTAAATGATAGCCATACCAGGTAATAAGCTTGTTAGCCATGGTATTGCAATGAGTTGTCAAATAACTTCATAGAGTATTCAAAAATATTACTCAAGAATATGTATAGCCACCGACTAGCTCAAGGATTAAACTATCAACAATATCACATCTTTCATTTGTTATTACGCCTTCTAGAGAATTCATGCTGGTTCGGAAAAAACAACATGAAGCTGAAGTTCATTTGGATCCTTTAATCTTATGTACTTGTATTTATTACACGTTTTGTTAATAAAATATAAATGTGCCACTTGAAAACTTCTAAGTAAGTTTATGAATACGAGTGCAAATTTGTTTGCATCAGTAAATTATAAAATAACACATCTGTTTATCTTTCTATTCTAGTTCTTATTATTCTCAAATCATCAGAAATTTTCACACACCGGAGATACAAAGATGGGATATGTGTGGTCAACTAAATTACTAAACACGAAAAACTAGTTAGAAACTGTAAAGTGGTCATAGTACATATAATTAAAGAGCGTTCCTCCTTTCTGAAGCCATATAGTTAGGACTAAGTGTTTAGACGTATTAGTTGGATAACAAGCCAAATTCTATCTTTTGCAGTCTGTAGAGTAATGACTAGTGAAAAAGGGTATCTTTTATTTACATAGAAGAAAATTTTAAATCATAATACCTATACATATGATTAGAGTTTCCTATGAATATCACTGATGAAGTAATATCAAGTCATTTATTAAGATTTTGTTTACAACAGATATGTTTTCAATAACTTCAAATAATGCCAAAGAACTAGTTAAATTTAGAATAAATAAGGTAATGTATATAGTAAGCATCAAGATGTGTTCTCAATTATATTTTTTACAGCGAAAGCCGTTGTAAAATGATATCTCCAAAAATTTCTTGAGTATTTTCTTTGTTTTCCAGAATTACTTTTAATTTTCTTTAAAGTCCTTCTGTTTTTTCCTAAAAAATGAAACCAAGAAACTGATGGAATCTAACTGAACTTCTTTGCTGTATTATTATTTCAACAAGCCCCTTTCAAAGGCCTTGAATTTTTCCAGTTTTGGGGGTATTTTCTGAGATGTTTGATATTGATAGTAATTGTTTTAATTTATTTTGCAACCCCTTTGCAAGACACTTCACATTCGTTTTAAGTTATCGTTATGGTCATTTTCCCCTCATATTTCAAATATTTCGTACGTTTACGGAAATCATATGAGAGGTTATGCGCTTTCTGTCTAATTTTACATTGCTATTTTAATTTATTGTGTTTCGCAAGTAAATGAAACGCTTAATAATGAAATGTTCAAAAGAATTATCTCTAATACTGTGTTAACGACATTTTGATGAGCTTCAGATATTTGCTGCTTTGTAAAGTTTCGAACAAAGGTTTTTTTTTTAATATGCTACGCTTCTAATAAGATCTGATTACTTGCCGAAATGGGCCTCGTAAATTGCTTTATTGACATGTAGTTTTCCTTTTTAAGACAAAACAAATCCTTACTCAGCACTAAAGTCTTAATGTCTTCAGAAAATTTGCATGCATCAACATGTTATTTATCGAAAGCCTAATTTTACTAAATCGGGACTCATTAACTTATTCTAATACTAAATCGCCTCTCAGTTGCAATTTTATCTTTCAAACCATGAATCGGAATCATGCAAAGAATGAAATGAATTTTGTTTGAACTTCGAAACTTTCTTGAATGGATTACTAGTAAAAACACACTGTACAATAATAGTACAATTGAAATAAATGGATATCGAATTCATAGCCTCTTTTACTGAAAATTAACATTTAAGTTGCATAATTTTGTCCTCTGTTATAATAATTAACCTTTTGGGGAAGATATGAAAGTTTCGCTTATATAAATACCTGGTTAGTTTGTCCCGTATTCAGAACACCTGTTCGCAATGAGTTGATTTCTCTAGAAATCTAATAACGGTCAGAACACAAGTTTGTTTCTTCAATATGCTTTAACTGTTTAGTAAAAAGTCTAATTCTTATTTAGCAGCTGTAAGTCATAACTTCTCACTTTTCAATATTTGAGCTTAAAATAATTAATACAAATTTTGAAACAACGAAGTCCCTTAACAAACTAGTAAACGTTTTGTTTTCACACATTGTTCTTATTGTCATCTGATAAATATATTTACACAGCTATGAACTCGACTGCAAGTTTTACTACGATCAAATTATTTGGATTATGGCAAAGCTCAGTAGGGCTACCAGTCTAAAGGAAGTGATGCCTCCGTGGACAATTTTTAAGCAGAATTAGGCTAAGATTCACTTTATACAAGGATTTGAACTCGCGATGAACTACCAATATTTGGCGGTCTTGCTGCTTGACTGCTGGATTTCTTTTGCAGTAAATTTTTAAAACGATTTGGCTGGTAAATAAATAAAAGGAAAATTATAGTATTCACTTTCTTTAAAATTATTTTCTCATATACTTCATTTCTGTATGTGTACATTATTTTAATTAGGTAAACCATTTTAGACAAGGTTCTAATTTTCATAGAACTAAAGTACGTTCACTCAGTTTATTTCGGTAATCTTTTCTCAGATGAGCATCATAAACTGACATTGGTATTTTCTGCATAGTTTAATGCTTCTCACTGATTAGTGTCTTATGAAAACGCAAGCAATAAACTAAAAAATATGTGAATCACAGTTATAGTTTTCCATAATTTTAACAAAATCATTATTGTCTACATTTTGTTCCTTTTCATAAGAAACCTGCTTCGCACTTTTCCTTCCACTTATTTGTTTCAATAATGATATTTAGAAATTTTCCATGAACAGATTAAAACCTCATCTGTTGCACGTCACATGATTTTATTGTTCCGTAGGTGAGTGATCAATTTGCCATTTGGCTTCATGCTTAACAGAAGCTATATATATCTTATTTTGGTTATTTTGGTTTTTCTGCAAATTTTCTTTCAAAGAAAATATTTACACTGTTAGGGTAATTTTTTGGAAGGAAACAATACTGATGACCTATTAGAAAGCCATAATGATCGTTTTAGTTCAGAATTTAACACGTGATGAACTGCTGCATTAATGCTTGCTGTCATAAACTTATTATTAATATTATTATCAAAATACACAACACAGTTTGCTGTTCATTGTTCTTTCTTCACTTCGCAATGGATTTATTATACGATTAAATTTTATGATTAAGAAAGTATTGTTGATCTTCTTCATTAGTGATATCGATGGACACATTATAAGTTCAAAAAACGATTAATGATGTTCTGCTAAAAATGCACACTCTAAAGGATTAAAATTCAATTAATGACTAAATTATTACCAAGTATTACAACCAAGTATATAAATTAAACTTTCATTTCTCTGATGCATAATAATGGTTACCTTAATAATGTAAACTAAATTCCAAAATGCTTTCTATGTAAATTTTGCATATACATGTTGTATGTATAAATCTTCAATATTTTTGATAAATGAAATCAATATTAGCACGGCAGATCCTTATATTGTGCTGTTAAAGTGTTCGTGGATAAAAAAGGTTGCGACTGAATAAGAACTAAACAGGAAATGACATTTGTATATTATTAGATTATGAAAATTATATATAGTAATAGCAAGTAACAAAGAGTAACTTCATCGATAGGCATGTGTCCTAATAATACTAAACTATACAAATTTATTCTACCTTCAGTTTCTAGCAGGAATTTTGCGGTTTTCTCCACGTGTAACACAAATGCGATCTATTTCTTCTTATAAATTGCTATATGAAGTGACAGAATGACCCCTAGTGACATCTGGTGTTTTTTGTAGAGGTTTGTCTCAGTTTCCTATTTTTAAGAACTGATTGAATAAACATTTCACTGCTAGGCAGATGTACTCCATGTGCTTTGTAATAATTAATAAATAACTTAGCCTAAGAATTTAATGAATGACAAAAATGCTTGAAATGGCGTTATGCGAAATACTTCATTGCTCGAATACAAGTAGGAATAAATGAAAACTAACTGAAACAAATGTGTAAATACATAAGTTTTTCAGTATCACGAAAGACATAGTTTATGAAGCTATACTGCAAAAGCAAAATATGGATAACGCAAAGGAAAACTTAATTGCTAGCATTTCGGTCCGTGCTTCTGTATTATCGGCCCACCAGCGGCCGAGCGGTAAAGACGCTGAACACTGGTAGTTCGGTCCAAGGTTCGAATCCCGCGAACGGGCTGGCTGCACGGGCGTTTTCGTGGTTTTCCCCATGTGTAACGTGTATACGAGCCAGTTTACCTTAGAAAGTCCTCCACGAAGGCATCCCTCCCTTTAGGCAGGTAGCCCTCGTGTGCTTTGCCATAATTGAATAACCCTAACCTAACCTTGCTTCTGTATTATCCATACTTACTTGCAAAAATATGTAAGTATACTGATGAGAATACAAAGTGAAACTCCTAATGCTAAAGATTCCGTAAATGATGGTGATGAGAAACAGAAGAGAAGAAAATTTATTTTTATTGTACAAATTACGCTTTTTATTGTAAGTTAATGATCCTCATAAGTAACACTTTGTACATGAATAGATACTAACTAATAACAAAGTCCTAACTTTATTTTCTACACAAAGGAAATAACAAACACTACGTAATTCTCTAGTAAGAGGTTTTCTTGGTTAATAACTCTAGTAATTAAGATTACAAGTTTAATACCATAAACTGATATGGAGTATTCTAATTAAGTTTCAAATATAGTGAAATTCAGGAACTTAAATACAGGCTGAGGGTTATAAAGTCTTATTCGCTTTGGTAACGTAAATTATGATTACTCTACCTAAGACGTAAGAGACTTATCATGTTTAACAGAAGGCATGTCTTGTGCTTACAAATCCAGACAGCATTTATGGAATAAGTAAGAAAATAAAAAATTAAATAAAAAAATCTAAAAGGTTTCAGGTTTTAAATTACGTCCAAAGGGGCGTTTTTTTTAACATTTTGTATGTTACCTTCATTTATTAAATATCATGTTCTTCGCACTTAAACCCTAAAATTCAGTTCAAGAGAAATATCGCAAAATAATTTTCAATTGAGCATATTTTTAGAATTTTCGATACGCAGTCTCATGCGCTGGAGATAAAAAATGTTTTTCTGTACAACGTTGCCATTGCTCGCTTTGAAACCTTTGAGTTTGTTAATCAAAAATTCGTTAAAGTTTTACAAAATATGAAATCGATAATAAAACAAATTCCAAATTTCAAATTTGGACTTCCAGATGCCCATATTCGCAGTAGTATTACGTTGGATGGCTTTAGGTACCGTCGTTTTATCACAATGCGAGAAACATGCATACACTTATGCTGATTCTTTATTATTTAATTTCTTTAAATATAATACAGGGCGATAATGTTTGGTGGCAACAATTCGAAAAGTGAATCGGACATTTATATTGAATCAACGCAAAATGCCAAAACGAAAACAATAGTCCTTCAGGGACAAAGCCCCTTTGTGCTAAAAAAATCTTTGTTTAACTAAGTAAACTGTAAGTTAGCCAAAAAGGCTACACAGACAAAATGTGCGAAAGTTGACTTAGACCCAAAGTCGGTGTGACAAACCTAATGACGAGAATAACGCAAAGCCGCAGATAAACTGCTGTCAGAAGAATTCTTTAGCAACGTAGCCTTCAGCAGGCGGAACACGATCTGATTCAATCATCTAAAACCTTCCTTTAAATACTAACTCTTTCTACCTTATTTGAATATGCGCTAACTAGAAATTAGCATTCTGGCAGGAAAATGGAAAGTAAGAAAAGCAAAAAAGCTAATTAACATAAAATAACTGGTTCATAAAAATAAATGAATATTCTACAAGGTATATGTTTTTGTCTAAAATATGAACTATTCTCTAACTAGGTACTTCAAAAGAATATAAAAATCTTCAATAAAAATTAAATATGAAACAGAAATCACAGAAACAGAAAGTGTTTAGTAACCGAAAATCATAGATTAAATTTCTCGCCCATTCCTAAATTTCATAAGCCGAAATACAAGACCGGCTCCAAGCATATTTAACACAAGCTCCAATTTTTGGAAGGCACCGGCTTAATTTTTCAAACAAACAAAAATTAAATAAGAGGTACATTTTGCGTTGAATTATTAATATTTTATTTATATTTGGAGCCAAATGTCCTAATCGCTTAGTATGCCAAAAATGTTGGTCTACCAAAATAACTGTTTACAGGTACTATTTGATTATAAATAGTTCAGCAACAGCATATACATGAAATTCTCTATTTGAATAAATTGCCTTGAGCACAAAAAAGATCAAAACACAGCAAATAGATAAAAACATACGCAAAATAAATTAAAATAAATATTAGATATTATATACAAAAGGAAATATTGTTCTATTAACACATTTAAAGGATTAAAATAATATCAGTCGTTTAGAACACGCAAAATGTATATTCATAAATGAAAACATCATAAATTTCAAACGTAATCAATTTGTAAATAAAATTTCAGTCTTTATTACTGAAAGGATTCCGTCTAACAGCAGCCGCTTTTAATAAAGATTAAGTGTATTTCTTCGAAAAGTACTTTTGGAAACGGTAATCGGTAGCAAAAATTTCTGTTTTGACTTGAAATGGTCTTTTTATTTTGTTGGTATCCGTTCCATTAATACGTCTTAAAAAATTCGATCTAGAGCGAATTCTGCCATTATCGTTTTGCTTTATTCCTGGCGATTATGAAGACAAACAAATTCATTCAGAGGAAATTTTGTTAATGTTGCATTGTAGTTGGGAAAAAAATGTTGCACCTTAAGTTCTGAGTAAATATTTCGAATGAATAGTTGAAATTGATAATTTATTGGTAAGAGGTATTTTTATAAGTTCACAATTTCATAGCAAAATTAAAAATGATCTCGATCTGGTTTCACATCAGAAAGCAACACCGTAAGCAGAAACATCACATATGAGTGGTATATTAAAATTGCACGATTTGCAAATTATTTCATGCAAAATTTATGTGCGGCTGGATTTATTTACTCTGCAGTAGGTAATGTTATTACATACTATAGTAAGTCCACTATATAGTTTAACTTTTAGTTTTTCAATGAAAGTTATATATATATTTATACTAGAGATGTAGTAGCTTAAAATATTTGCTTTATAACTTTAAATGCGCTTTTGTTATTGAAACTTGGATTTTTAGTTTTAGTTTTTCAAACCTTATAAGGTGTTCGCTCGTCTTTGCTTCTAAAGACCTATAAGGAATTTGAAGTTTTATTTGAAAGGGAAAAGGTTAAATTTCTAGTATCATATATAATTTGCGCATGGCCGTTGTTGTTGTTATTATGACCCATCTCATTTGTCTGATCTAATCAGAACAAGAGAATGAATTTAATGTGGAAAGGAGTACAAGATTGCATCTGAGATTCTATTCTAATTAAGGATGCTTTTAAAAATCAAAAACAATATTTCTTTAAGGGGTGTTGTTTATTTCTTTTATTCTATGATTTTTCTTTTATTTATTAAATTTTTCTTAAACGCATACAGAGAAATGCATATATTTGTGTGTAAGTTAATTATAATCCCTTTATTTTTTACAAAATCTTACACTTCATAGCATTTCGATTTTGATAAAATTTGTAAACTTGCTAGGGGTAGAATGAGCTAAGAGAAACTAAGGGTATAATGACGTTCGTTTACAGATTTATGAATAATGTTATTATTACAAAAATTATAAATTAACTGCAAAGTTAAAATTTAGAAAAAAATTTATCTGATACTGTATGACTACGAGAAACATCTCAATGAACATAAACACGCGTGCGCCATTAAAAACCGATTTATTTACGAAGTAGGATGGGTGGGCAGTAATCGCGTAGAAGTACAATATTCTCAGCTCCCAGATTGAGTCTTACCCATGTTCTAACTCACATTCCTGGCTGAATGCCAGCCAAGATTGCGTTTGTAGTAGTCCGGTAGAAACCAGTTTTCCGAAACAATGCTCAGCAAAAAATATTTTGAAATATAGAAAACGAATTTTATTACCACACCTGTCCTAAAAATACTAACTTGCTTATAATAAACATTTCTAAATTGTGTCATCCAGAAACTAATCCTGACCACATGCTTGTGTAACGCTAATGAGTCGTACATTACACTTCAACTGATAGCAATATTAAAATTCGCGAGCTGAAATCTATAGCAGTAAAAAGATATCGTAAATAAATGATTCTTAGCCAAACCTTAATTTGGAAACTACGCGTTTCTTCTCTGCCCTGCTGGTTTGCTGTTCCCAGCTGCTGTTTATTCAAAGGTGTTATGAAAATTTACGAAATACCGCTATTACTTTTGACGAACATAGAAGTTTTTTGCGCTATGTCTGCAACAAAACTCTTGCCTAAATTTTAACAAAAAGTGCAAGTGGCCACGATCGCATCTACTTTGCTAATCGGAAATTTCTTAATCGTCATCATCAGTAATGCTGTCATTACATAAACACATGTACATAGATATATATGTATACACACACACACACACAGATTTTTTATATATTTCATTATTTAATTTTTTGTTTTTCCCTTGTATTGAAGGCGGTGATGACCCAACCATGTGCTGTTATAGGGTCACTTTGTAACCAGGCGGTCAGGGCAGTCTCGTTAACTAACTAACTAAAGATACAGGAAATTTAGGAAAAGTAGGAATTGCACGCACATATACTTTTAGCAGAACCTGTCCAAAGAAACTCGAACAAACATTCGTAGTTTCGATAAAAACTTGACCAAATATAATAAACTCAACAAAAATAAACTGCTTTTGCACCACATAAATATTGATTTGTTGCTCATTACTCGCTGCGTTGACAGAAAATAAAAATCTAGTATAAAAGCTTTAACAATATGATGAATCTATTAAACATCGCTCTGTCGTAAGAACAATATTTCATGATTTTAATAGCATTGAAATAATTGTTGTTAATAAAAAGTTAATAAAAGTGTCTAATAGACACTTTTGTAACCGCATAAATAATTACATATTTGTCTCCGTCGCTTTTCTATACGAAGAGGTAGTGTTGGAGAATAAAATCATAATTCTGAATTTCGGTGTGTATTTATGGTCTCAGTGCTGCTTACTTTAGAGTTCGTCGTTTACGAGAACTGCTCTGTGTGAATGAATTCGCGGTGTATCATTTTTATATTAAATTATCCATTAAATTATATGATGGCATAATGTGTTCTAAAAAAGGATTAAAATTATGCTATACATAACGATATATTTTGAATAAGAAAGTACAAGGTCATAAAGACTACAAAATAACAAATTCAATCTTTATGGTAAATCAAAAGTCCGATTAATTTATAGCCCACCAAGGTGACGCATTTTTGCACCCACTGCCTGAAAGTATCCACTATAATCTACAAAATTCGATAAGCGAAAACTCAGTTTTTCAATCGAATTTAATTCTCACTCTTTTTTTCTCAGCAAGGAGACCTGAAAGGGCAGGCAAAATCACTCTGGCCATCGTCCAAGTTACATAGCTTTTTTCTTTAATGAGTTTAAGAACAAACTTTGCAGAAGAAAGAATGGAATTTTTCTGAATGAAAAGGAGTGGCAATTCTTAGCGTAAAAGAATGGCGTATTTTTCACACTTTTTTTACTCTTTTGTGTACTAGAGGAAAGGGGGGATCTTTTTTCCCCAACTTTACTTCCAGGAGTTTGTTAACTTATTAAGATAAAGGCTGAAAAAATTACTTTTATCAGAAAAATTATTTTCCTCAGAAACATTATATACTTGAGTCTAAATCTGAGCGTGACAGCAATATTTTTACATTATATAAGCTCAGATATCTGAATCATTTAAACGAAACAGGTTTTTGTGTTTTGAGACTTCAGGGTCCCTTTGAAGGGCACCGGTATAAAAAATATACCGCATGTTTGTCAATTTTTTAACCTCCTAAAAAGTGATAATTTTTCTACACCAGACATTTCCAGACAAAATAAACATACTATTGCCACATACAGTACACATGGGCATGAGCAAACCAGCATAGATAGAAGTTTCAAAATAGATGCTGTGGTAAATGAAAAGTCTCATGCTTGTCACAGAAGTGCTGTTTACAGATGAAGCTTAATTCCAACGACTTCATATCTTTAACTTTCATAACACATATCTATGGTCTTAATTAAATCTTTTTGTCATCCTTAAGCGTCGACATCAAGAACGCGTCCACCTAAATATTTGGTTCTCTTCGAGTCCTGTTTCTTGCAATCGGCGCTTCTCAGCTTCTTGAAACAGAAATCTTTGGTGCTACTGGAAGATGTGTCCTTAATCACATCAGGGTAAATGGTTTAGAAGCACCAGCACATTTCGCATGACATACACGAAAATATTTCTCTCGCTAACACCGCAGAAGTACGTTTCGAAGAGCGACGCTTATGATTATCCCACTGCTACATCAGATGAACTCTAGCAGCAAACTGAGGACACATTCAAATATATCTACAGCTTACCTAGACACTTTGAAATTAAACATTAATCTATGTTACGACATAATTCTTCTTGCATGACAGTTGATGGCTTGTATCTGGAATACTTTTAGTAACATCCATATACAGATGAGATTTTTTTCGTTGCGTTCTGTTCCGTCCTGAACAAATGTTTTCAATATCTACCTTTTTTTGTAGCATAAATCCTGTACTTCAAGTTTACTATTATATGTAACCAAACTAATTTATTTATCTACTGCTGGCCACCGTAAATGCAACACCTTGAAGGAAGCACGTAAATAACATGAAATTTACAACATACATTAACGAAGGTGAGATATGCAAATGATTAGAAGTTCAGCGCAGACGCACATCACGAGCGCCTGTGGGTCCACTTCAAAGCGCTATTTAAGGCTTGGAGTTTTCGACGATTTCAAGCTCGGCAATTGTGTTTTTCTTGTGGTTTTTTTCAAAAAAAAACGATCAATTATACCTCGTAGTAAACAGTGATCATCGTTTGATCAAGTATCCGAGTTCGACAGAGGAAGGATAGTGGCCTACCGAGAGTATGGATTATCTTTAAGGGAAATCGGTAGTCGTGTTGGACGAAACCAAACAACTGGAATGCGGATATGTGACCGTTTGGATGCAGGAGGGTACGACGGACCGACGTGTTCGATCGCATCCACCTCAGTGCACCACTTCACGTGATGACAGGAATTGTACGCATGGCAGTGACGGATCGCTCAGTCGCATCACGAACCATAGCACAGCACATTCAGTCTGTAACGCATCATCCAGTGTCTGCGCGTACCATTCGACGCTGTTTACAGCAGAGTGGTCTGTCCGCAAAACGTCCATTGCTTCGTGTACCCTTGACGCAGAAACACAGACGTCTCCACCGCCAATGGTGCGATGAAAAAAGGATGTGGACGGGAGAATGGAATGAAATTGTCTTTCCTGAAATTGTCTTTAGTCCCCAGTGGCACTTTAAAAGGGAGAGCTTGTAAGGTATTTTCCCCCTTTTTTCTGCATGCCTTCGTTGTGGAACTGTTGCACACTCGGCGCGTATTCCAGAGGTCCAGGTTCGAGTCCTGGCGAGGGCATTGCTCATTTTTCGTGTTTCCTACTTCAAAAACCCTTATGACTCTACATGCTTCAAGCTAAATTTCAGAGAATTGTGTAAATGCGCATAATACGTTCCATGAATACGCAACATTCTGAAATTTAACACTACCAGCGTTATTGCTTTGCACTTAATACTGCAAATAAATGATTTTGACAGTGTTCAGAGCTCTGCTGAATTTTGTAGAAACACTTTGGAAGACACAATGGAAGGAGTTTTGTAGAAACACTTTGGAAGACACAATGGAAGAAGTACCAAAACAAACTATTAATTTTTTTTTTTAAATATATAGGTTGTTCTAGCAACGTTTCCTTAAAAGAGTAGTATAATTTCTTAATATTTTTTCATAAATTATTATAAGCTGTGAATCATGCTGAAACGTTCTGTGGTGCTTAAAGTGTATAGTTAGAGCTCCTCAATATATTTTATCATCTGATTTTCAATTTCAAGTGGCATACAGGCATTAATTAGAATTGAGTGTTGAGTCAGTTTTGACAGTTAAATGTAGATTTCATATTGTCAAACCCGAGACATGACTAATAAATTAGCGTGGATCTTCATGGCTAATCATCGTTAAAACACATTGTAGCAATCGAATAGTGAAATTTTAAGTAAACTTTTATACATATAAAATGTAAAAAAGTCAACTGAACAGAGAGGCTTGGGAGATAAGCGTACTATATTCTTCTTTTAATTAAAAACCCGTAATTAAAGTCGTTTCTAATATCAAACGATCTGGCATTATTACAACAGAGGTCTAATCTGTCTTTAACGCTGCAGCCAAATAATTTTATTAGTATGTCTGGATCATATTTTTCTTCAATTAATTTTTAACGGTGTAAACTTTTAATGGTTTTTTGTGTCTGGTATTACTTAGTTTGATTTGCTTAGCAACATTTTCTAAATCATCCCTCACCCATTTCACCCCTCATGCATTTCGTTTACCTTCAGCTTATCCAGAAACTAATAAGGAATTCATACTTGAGCAAAATAATAATTCAAAAATACCCTCCAGAATACTAATTTTGTATTCTCTTTCCATTTCAGCGAATCAAACTTCGTGGTTCTTACAGTCTTAATAAATTAAATTTATCTTTGTATGGCTTTAAATCATAATATCAAAAATTCGATAATATTGTACCGTAAGATTTTACATAATACTTGCAAAAACACGTGTAAGAAAATGTAAGCTTCAATTACTTTTATTTCATTTAAGATAACAGCTTTTACCTTATACTATTCTCACTGTTTACTACGCCTTAGATTTTATATTTTGGAAGAACATTCTGAATCTATAGCAAACCTGACGGAATCTGAAAAATTGTATTAACCTTACACGGCTGGAGCAAATCTCATATAGGGATTATATGATAGGATTTATGACTTTGTTAGCTGTCTTCTTGCCGTCTGTGAACACTGTTAGTCAGAGATTACGCTCTTGCTTTGAGGCATAAGCTAAGACGTCTGCTGGCATTTAAAGGCGAGTAGCATATTAAATCTTCTTACCACCATTTACTAGAACTCAGACAAACTTTACGGCTTTTGATTGTTCACACTACTGCCCCATTTCCATGTAGAAAAGATCATAACAAACATGTTAAGATCATAACTGCACTACTTCAGAAGCATGTGCAGTTTTCAATAAGATTCATTCGAAAAAAACCTTAAAATTGAAGAACTAAAGAATATTTTCTTAGCAATCTTTAACTGTTGTTATTTAGTATTTATTTCTTCTTAGTTATATTTAGCTGCTCTTGTTTAGTATTTAGTAGTTTTTAGATTTAAATTAATTAGAATTAGAATTTTTTTTCTAGACGAAGATTTCTGTATGCTTTCAACAGGTAGAATTTTAATAATCAATTATTAGAATTTATTTTTGTTTAATCTGTAGAGACATTGGGAAATTTATTGCGTAGCACACTGAATAAACCCGATCCGAATTTAAGCACTAATACTTAATGTCACCTGCCTTGATATTTGTCCAAAGGCTTGTAGAGACATTAGGTAATTCTGAAGCAAGAGAGATGAAAAATTAGCAACGCCTGCGTCAGGGATCCAACCACGGACCTCTCCAATATGCGCCGAGCGTGCTGACCACTACAACACGAGGGCATGCCAAGAAGGCGGGAGGAATACCTTATATACTTCCCCTTTTAAAGGGCGACTGGGCATTAGGGGCTCCAGTCGCCAAATCCTGGTGGTGGAGAATCATCATCCACCACCTTTTTTAGTTCGGGCACCACTTGTAAGATCTGTCTCTGCTACTCCACATAAACTAATTCTAGATTCTACAATGAAGTTGGCGAATTCTTGCATAGGCGTAAGTGAATTACCAACACAGAAGAAAGATGAAAAACAATCCTTCATTAATTCAAAGTTTAACAGAAAGGCACGATGTTCGTGCGTTACAAGAACACTGTCAACTTGCGGTGAAAACTTAAATGTAGAATATAATTCATGTCGAATCTAAAATAAAATAGTGCTGGATTAGCACGGTAAATTATACTTAACAGGTTGACTCACAAAAACCTAGCAGGCGTGACGATAATCCGAAATGACCAAGAGGCTTACTAGCATAACAGCGAGATGGCAACGAAACGTGCGCTGGCTATCGAAAACACACTTTGAATAAACTCAGAGATTTACTCGTTTGAATATTCACTTTACTTAACTTTAAATTTACATCCTGGCGAGAAAATACTACGGGAAGTTGACATGTTCAGGAAAGGTATCAAACTTAAAATAAATTTGTTATTCAGAATAAGGAAAACCCTACAATTCTATATCATTCACTTTCAAAAATAAAAATGTATGGAAATTATTTGAAAAAGAAATGATCGTAGTCTGTGTGTTGGAGGGGATATAAGATTTTTATCTTTTGCCATTTTTCTTATAAACCTTCCCTGCAGATGGAACCATAAATGTTCAAAAATTGATTTTGAAACATTCCTTCAGATGATTATTTACTAGAGACTGAATGTTTATTAAACCAATAAACAATAATTGTTAAATATCGGCATTGCTGCCAAGAGAGAGTATTTACGAAATAAATAGTTGGCGTTTTTATTAGGTATTTGAGAAACTAACCAAGCTTATTAATTTTCATATTTGTTCATTTTGAGATTATTGCTATAAAGAACACATGTGTATGTTACGTTTATGGCTACAAGTAAGTATCTGAATTGAGTAACGCATATTAAGTACATTATAATTAGTTTTGTTTAGTTCAAACGTTTTATTATTTTGCTTCATTTAGGCTTTAATTCATCTTATTTCTGAACAGCGAAATGTCAATATATTAGAAGATAAATTTAAAATAGAGGTTAGCACATTAACATGATTGAAGCTTTTACCTGGTTGATGCCGTAATTTCAGTTAAAAAGATCTCAGTACCATTATGACAGCACTTTATAATACCTGTAGAGCTGTGAACTAGGAAAAATAAAACTTGGTGACATCAACACAAACCCATAAAAGTTAAAATGAATAATTCCCTTAATTTCAATCACGTTTATTGCATTTAAGAAGAATGCGACTTAATCTTCTACCACAAATTAATATCGGCTCAATTAGCAATTAGTGTCCATATAATGCGAAGTAAAATGAAAACATTTCGTGGAACTCATGGGGAGGGCTCATTACAGGAACTAGTGAAAATCATTAAGCCTATTAATATGCATAGTATTGTAAAATGATATTTAAACAGGTTAGGTTATTTGAATAATGCAAAACAAATTAAGGCTATTTGCCTAAAGGAAGGGATTTTTCAAAGAGTCCTTTCCAAGGAAGACTGGATCCGAGGGTATTTACGAGGATATTCCGAAGGTATTTACGTTACAAATGGAGAAACCCACGAAACATAATTATGCAGCTAGTCCATTTGCCTAAATTCGAATTCTGGTCAAACTAACAGTATTCGGCGAACTTAAAACCCGGCATCTAAAGGGGCGGTATTTTCAGAAATTAATATGAAAGCAGGTGAGAAAAAAAATGAAATAGATTGGTGATAGCTATGCATATTAAATCAGAACTTCGTTGATATAATGCAGGAAAAAAAGAATGGTAAAAAATCTCAATTTCCAAGACTTTCGAAGGATAAATTTTTTAAAGTTTCAAAGATTACTTAAGTGATTGGAAACAACAGAATGAGTTGGAACCAACTACAATTCATGAGAATAAAATGATTTATTATTTTAAGAAGTATACACTGTAACTGCTCATATCCCTTCTCATCCATGAATAAATCCGATTTTGAAATGGTGGCTGTTGGAAAGAGGTATAAAGAGAAATGAAAACGCAAGTTTCAGTAACAAGGTTACTGCAATGATTCTTCAGAATGTACCTTAGTGAAGCAAGGTAAGCAGAATGCAAGTTTACCCTAGATCCTCTAGCAGAGTTTATTGAGTTACTGAGAACAACAAGGATTCTTCTTCAGAGATAAATTTATTTTGCTGATGCAGGCTCTCGCATTTATATTTCGATCGCTTTTTCTGTCCTAAAAAAGTAAATGAGGATTACGCTACGAAACTTTAAATAGAATTATTTTAAACATATAGGATTTAAAAAATGGAATTTTTCCAATTTTTTAATTTAAAAAATTGTTTCCAAAAGGACCTATATTTGCTTAATGTAATTTACAGTTGCTTCATCGAACAAATTTTGATGTTTTGAACTTCACAACTGAGAAACTTGGATAATTTGTGCATTAAATTAAAAAGCTAATTAAATGAAAAGATAAAATAACATAAAAAATAGCTAGTTATATACAGCAAAGAGCTTGTTACGTTAATCTTTTCCATTTCGTGTCTTATATAAACATTTACCCTCATTACTGTCACGCTTCAAAGAGAAGCAGGTATATTTCCAAAACATTTTTGAAAAATAGCTAGAATTTTTAGTACCAACTGTCGATTAAAATCTTCAAACAAGTTATAAAATGCAAGAGTAAGTGATATAGTAATTTCACCATCCGTTTGCCATGATTGTGTTGCTCTGTTTGCAGCAATAGTTTTAAATATTTTAAATATTATATGATAATTTGTTTATTAAGAGAACATTTCGTACTTAAAAATAAAACACATTTTGCGAATTTGATAGCTATTATGAAATGTTTTAATACTTAAGGCAACCCGAACTGCGAAATAAAATGAAATACTGAGAATTAAAAGAGGAGATTAATAAGAAGGCAAACAAACTAACGCGAAAACCTAATCAAGAGTTATGCTGATGGCATCATTATTTAAGAAAGCAGGAAGGTAAATCTTATTAACACAGAAGGTAACAATTTATTTGAAAAGAACACGTAAACTGAGTAGCATAAAATGATGTGTATACGAGCGAGTTTCTCTTAGAAAGACCTCCAAGAAGGCATCCCTTCCCCTAGTCAGATAGCCTTCGTATGCTTTGCAGTAATCAAATAAATCAAATCAAATCGAAAATTCTCCACGAAAGCATCCTTTCCCTCAGGTATATAGAACTCATGTGCTTTGCCAAATTCAGATAACCTTACATATATTATGTAAGGTACTATGTACATCCTTTACATATATTATGTAGTACTATGAAAGTTGATATACTAATCTACGCTGTGTTCAAAATCTTTTAGGTTACTTACCATACATCAACATTTAAGTAATACTAATGAAAATGTAATGCAGAACACAAAATAGCTTCAGTGCAGCAGTACTGAAGTGCATTCATGTGCTACTGGTAATGAAAGTTAGCTCTTCAGACGGTAAATTAAAAGCTTATATTGCAACTGACGCATCGTTTCGTTTAATCGGTTTTGCTAATGGCATTAAAAATCACTGTTTGATCATATGTGACAGCATTATCTTTTAGTGTGAAAACTCGATTAATGATGCGGAAAGGAAAAACCATTATTGTATCTTTTATTGCTTAATGCAGATAGTCTGAAGTAATATTTTGATTAATTAATAAATTGACATTTTTCACAAAGACATATATCAGATGTTCAATTGTAGCTCATTGTACTGCTGTAAAACACAGCTTCCTCTGAAGATGACTGTAATAACTAGATCTAAGAATGCTGATTTTCTGAGGAACATATTAAAAAAATAGCCGGATGTATTTGGAGTTCATCTGAACAAAATTTCAAATATACTTACTTATATGCAACCAATCTCATTCTCCAGAATGCGAAAAGGCATTCCATGCTTTTCTATAATCAATTAAACAACCAAGCAACTCTTTCTATAGGCAAACACTGACAAATACCATGTTTTTATGTACTCGAGCCAAATGGATACAAACATGCTTGGTAACTTTTATTTCATTTCAATTCAGGTTAAAATGAAACGAATAAAAATTCCTATTGAAGTAGAATTTTCATGAACTCCAAAAATACGTTTAATAATTAAGAGTTTAAATGTATTTTAACTATTCCTAAAAGCAATTAAAATGGGCAAAATAAAAAGGAGATCCAATTTTACTTTTGAAATCGAAAAACAGAAATTCCAATTCTCTAGCATCTCCTTTTATTCAACCGGAATCCGTTCATTTTATTCACTGTAACTGTAAAGAAAGAAGGAACAGAACGCAAACTTTATTTTAAAAGTTTAGTGTTTTCCCAAGAATAAATTTGTTGTTTGCTCAAGTCGGTGCAGTAGATGTATGAAGAATCTTTGCTTGAAATAAAAACAAGAATTGAAAGGGGTTACTATTTTTTGCTTACAGGTGTGAAGCACCTTATACTAAATCTAAAAGGATTAAGTGTAGAAACTGAGATCTTGGTGAGTTCAGAAAACTATACTCTTTTTGAAAACAGCATATTACATTCGGAGTGCAGAAAATATTATTTGTTGAATACTTCAAATGGAAATTCTGTATTTTTATGCAAATTTTATTGCAGTCAAAAGATTTCTTTCAATCAAATGTAAAATTCTCACACAAAGCCTATGTAAAACGTGCATTTTATATTAAAACCTGCGGAAACAAATACTAGCTGAAGCATATTTTATTAATGCTAAGAGACAGCAGTTACAAAACTGATACATCCACGTATTCTACGTGATAAAAAAGGTCAAGGAAAAATTCCTGAACTCTTTAAAAGCTATAAATTCTGTTGAGATTTTTTCTTGCAACCGGGAAACATGAACTCTGGAGCTTCCGATTCCCAGCCGGTCGTGATTTCTAATTATAATAAGAGACCGCGTAGTAAAGAGGAAGAAAATACTTTACATTCTCCCCCATTTAAAGGGCAATTGAGACAAAGAGGTTCAACAGCCAAGTAGTGGTGCTGATTAATCATTGCCAACCAAAGTTTAAGTTTTATGCCGTTATTAGATAAAATTAGGTAATTTTTTAAGTCGTGAAATCCAAAGAATGAACTATGCTTTCTCGAGAGCCAAACTACAGACTTTCCGGTTGCCAGCCGGAAGCGCTTTCCTATTCTACCGCGACAACATGCAGTAAGGAGGGAAAAAATATGGAAGGAATGTATTTAGGAGTCTTTTTAAGAAAATTATATCTCACATGTCATGAGTTCCCTTACCTGTTGTGGTGTCATCGTTTTTGAAGTGTTGAGTCATTTATTTTACAGAAGTTGTCTTTGATTATTTATTGAAAATAATAACAAAACATGATTTAAAACAAATAACAATATCTTACGCGGAACAGTGCCGGATCAATTTATACATCTTATCATATCATCGTTCACTTCCGTTCTGACTGTATTTCCCCCCCCCGTCGCGGGAAAAACAAACAGCAGTTTATCCCTTTAGGGAACTACAGTTGGAACATCTTCCGACCCGCGACGAAGGCGTTTATCATAAATTCAAAATCTTACAATAAAATAGTACATCTTATACCTTTACAAAATTCGTACCATACAACATAATATGAATACATTGTATATAAAGGATATTTTCATAATACTAATATGAATACATTGTATATAAAGGATATTTTTATAATACTAGGTGCTACTATACACTTTATCTTACTAACTACCACAAGCTAAATGAAAATAGAAAGAAAACAATTATCATCATACAAAACTAGCACAAGTAACAGATTTCAATTAGTAAAGAAATACTAAATAGATACCTGAAAATTTCCAAAAAACAATTATTCATCAATCTTTTCAAGTTCCAAAGGATATAATATTTGGATAGGCCTTTTTATTACACCTGAAGAAGTTTTTACTGTGATACTTCTTACTTTGTTATCACGGCCTCTATGCAACTCCATGACCTTTCCCAGTTTCCACAGCTGCCGAGGTAGTTTGTCATCCCCTATCAAAACTACATCATTTATATTAAAATGAGTGGTTGCATTAACAGGTTTGAAACAATTTGCACCTTTTAATTGGAGAAGATACTCTCTTTCCCATCGTCTCCAAAAATCATTTAAAATTTTTTCTCGATATAAATATCTTTTGATTAAAACCCTTTTGTTACTTGCAATATGTTCTTTAACATGACCAGCCTGGTGCGGTAAGAATGTTAACCGTTTTCCAGTTAGGAAATGAGCAGGAGTGAGAGGGAATGGCTCTGATGGATCATTGTAAACGTGAGTAAGTGGTCTAGAGTTTAGAATAGATTCTATTTCTGTCAAAATAGTTTGCAATTCTTCAAAGGAAACTAAAGCCTTTCCTAGTACCTTTCTCAAAATACCTTTTGTCATCTTCACCATTCTCTCCCAGTATCCACCCCACCAAGCTGCTCTTTCGACGATAAAATGCCATGTTATTCCCTTCGTACCAAAATAATTTTGTACAGATGGATCAATGATATTTGCATATAACTTCTTCAGTTCTATATCTGCACCTTTAAAAGTTTTGGCATTGTCAGAATTTATAGTTCGGCAAACACCTCTTCTTGAGACAAAGCGACGAAATGCCAGAAGGAAATGTTCAGTGCTTAGGCTAGAAACAATTTCAAGATGAACTGCACGTGTGACTGCACAAGTAAATAAACAGATGTAAACCTTGTCTCCACCTTTCGTAAACAAGGGACCAGCGAAGTCGGTGCCAGTGATTTCAAAGGGATTTGCTTCATGAATTCTGTCCGCTGGTAATGGAGCAATCACTTGAGTGCCCTTTTTAGCCTTGAATTTCCTGCAAACGAAACAGTTATTCAAGCACGACTTTACAGCTTGTCTGCCTCGGATAATCCAATAATTTTCTCGAGTTTGAGTGAGTGTATCTGAAACACCAGCATGAAGCAAGTTCTCATGCTCTCTTTTAATTAACAATTCAGTGAATTTAGATTTTCTTGGAATAATCCATGGATGCTTTTCTTGAAATTTAAAATCAGAGTGTTGTAATCTACCACCAAGACATATAAGTCCTTCTGCGGTTAGAATAGGGTTTAAACCATATAGTTTGGAATCGGAACTAAGTGATTCATTTCGTGTCAGTTTAATAAAATCCTTTTCAAATTCACTTCGCTGTGTAAAACGAATCCAATAGCGTTCAGCACTTGCAAGTTCTTCTGCAGTTAGTGTTGCTTTAAACTTTTCAGAATTCTTCTTACAGTTATTAATAAACCGTAAGACGTAGGCAGTGATTCGAAGAACCTTAGATAAGTCACTGTACCTATGCAAATTTAACAAGCCATCGGTACGTTCAGCATATGCTGGTAAGGCAGTACAGCTCCCTTTTATCTCCGTTTCTGCTTCAAATGTATCGATATCAGCATTCGGTATTTCTTTAGTATTTAGAACATCAGCTTCTATTAACCACGAGGGTCCCCTCCACCATGTTTCATCATTAATTAAGGAACGTGCACTTACTCCTCTAGTAAGTTTATCCGCTGGATTCAGTTTTCCGTTGCAAAAATTCCAATTCGATGGATTAGTCTTTTCTTTGATTTCCAACACTCTATTGCGGACAAATTGCTTCCAATCGCTTGCAACACCTCTAATCCAATGTAGACATATTGTGGAATCTGTCCACATGAAAATGTCACTTTCTTTCAAAGAAGAAAACGTGGATCGTATATAATCAGCTAATCGTGCGGAAATCAAGTTTGCTAATAATTCTAAACGAGGCAAGGTCACTTTCTTCAGTGGAGCTAGACGACATTTTGAAATGATAAAACTTGTCGTACATTTGTTATGGTATCTAACCTTGAAATATGCGACCGCACCGTAAGCTTTTGGGCTTGCGTCAGAAAATATATGTACTTCCAGCTGCTGAATCTCCAGCTCATTAAAATATGGTCGAGGTATGACAAGCCTCTCAAGCTCGGTTACTTCATTGCACCACTTCTGAAACATAGACTCCAATTCTGCTGGAATATTTTCATCCCATTTTAAGCCCTTTTCCCACAGAATTTGCACTATCAATTTAATTCTAACACTGAATGGTGTAATTAAACCTAATGGATCAAACAACATGCCACATGCACTTAACACTATACGTTTTGTTGGTGTCGCATATTTAAATTTTGTAAATTGGTTCAGATCTATCTTCAACGTGTCCTTATCATTGTCCCAAATTAATCCTAATACCTTTAACGGTATATCTGTTTGATTCGTTGGTGTCCGACATTCCATTTGGGTTTCTTTCAATCTTTGATTAATGATCGCTGAATTAGAAGACCATTGCCTTAAATTCATGTTCGCTTCACTCAATATGAATTTAGAGTCTCTTGTTAAAGATACCGCTTTTTCAACAGTTGATGCCCCACTTATTAAGTCATCAACATAATGATCTTTCAAAATAGAACAAGCTTCATTTTGTGAATGTTCATATTTCTTTAAATGGAGTAGTATAGTTGCTGTCAAAATAAAAGGACTGCATTTGACACCAAAGGGAACACGTGTCATTCGTAAAATTCTGATATCACGACCATTGAAATCAAGTTCGGTTTCCCCCTCACTTCTCCACAAAAACTGCAAGAACTTTCGATCCTCTTCAACTATGGCAATCTCTAAAAACGCTCTTTGAATATCAGCAAAAATGCAATTTCGTGATAACGAAATCTTAGAATAATCCTGAGCAAATATGGATTAAGGTTAGGACCACTCTCTAAACAATCATTGAGCGACTACTCATCTCTAACTTTTGACGACGCATCATACACAATTCTAACCTTCTTACTTTCCTTTGATTCGCGTACTACAGCATGATGAGGCATAAAATACTCAATTTTTCTAACATCATTTCCATGCAATGCAACTTGCTCAATAATACCATCCCTTAACTGCTCATTAATTATTTCTTTATAACGAAAGTACAGATGCGGATCATGCCTAAATTTGTTATTTAAGCTTATCAAACGTCTTTCTGCAACTTCATAATTACTGCTCAATGTGTTACAACCCTCCTTCCATAATAATTTAGTTTCATACCTCCCATTTTCAAACGTGGTATTTCTTTCAAACATGTCTATGACATCTGAAACTGATCGCGAAATTTCCTTCTCCTGATTTATTCCTATAGCCTCTAAATCCCACAGATTCCGAACTCTTTCAAATTCTGTTTCTTCCTTCACGGAGGTATGATTTACACAAGTCTTATCAGAATCATAATTTCCATGATCATCCGATCCCATTCCCTTACCTTCGATTACAAACCCATACAAACTATCCGTAATTACTAAACGTTTTCCTAATCTTATGTTTCTTTCATATAAAATTTCCCAAATGTAATCTGAGCCGATCAACATATGTATCTCTTTCGTATTTCCAATGTCGGCCAATTCTATTCCCTTACTTAGAGCTATGTTTCTAACCCACTTAGAAGGAACTTCTATGTGATCATGTGTAATCGTATCAATTACTACTGCCTCTATGCTGAGTTTTTTACTAGGGTTGATTCTATTCTGCAAATCAAGTTGAACTATGTTATACTGCTGTTTAGGTTTACGCTCGCTACCAAACCCATATATTTCAAACGTTTCACATCTGGTAACCTTCAATCCTAACGAGTCGGCAGTTTTCCTTCTTATGAATGTTCTGTTGCTCCCGCCGTCTATTAACACCCTCAGCATTTCGCTTTTTTTATTTGTTTTTACTATGGCGCTGAATGTTTGCAATAAAACCGGGGACGCTCCTGCGCCCTCGGATTTGTTTACAGATTCCCTTTTACTTCCTCCGAAGCAATGCATTGACTGTACGGTAGATAAATTGCTGTCCGTTTCCTTATTTGATTCGACTGAATTATTTGTCGGTTCAGCCTTATCGCATATTAAATAATTGTGAGGTTTTTTACATATTTTGCACAGCTGGTCTTTTTTCCAGCAAAATTGTGATGTATGTCTACGTTTTAGACAAATGTAACATCGGCCTTGTGTTTTTAACGAATTTCGTTTTTCGGTTAATGGTAAAGGACATTTCTGAGTTACGTGAGATTTATCCGAACAGAAATTACATACTTCATTCGCTACGGCTGTTAAAGCAGCCGCTGTTGGAATGCGCGCCTTTGAAATATTTCGTTTTGAGTCTACATAAAATTTATTCTGATAATTTTGACTCGCTCCTCTATTACTAAAAGGAATTTCATTTCGTTTGAAGTTTTTTGAATCTGATAATAAAGACGACGCTTCTCTTATTTCTACCTCCTTTCTCAAAAACTCAACTAAGTGTTCTATATCAAATGAGTCACGCGATTCGCGTTGTCTATTGTAATACAAATTTAACTCTTCTGGAATTTTCTGTAGTATTACTGGGCAAAGTAAACTACTATAAGTGCCTGCTGCAACACCTAAAGACTTCAATGATCGAATTTGAATTTCAATCGTATCATACATTTTTCGCAATGCTGGAACGTTCGCGCATGTCTTAACGGAATCAATCAACAACAGTTTATTCATGTGCGAGCTTATAATCAAATCTAGCCTTCCGAATCTTTCTTTTAACAACTTAATTGAGGAATCATAATTTTCGTTTGTTAACGAAAATCCCGAAACTGCTGACAAGGCAGTACCTCCTAAAAATGTTTTCAGATATGAAAACTTCTCAACCTTGCTTAAGGAATTGTTATTATGAATAGCCACCTCGTAGGAATTCCAGAAATCCAACCAAGAACTACAATCACCATAAAACTTCTCAATACTTAATTTCGGAAGCTTAACTACACTACTTTCGTTTCTTACTACGCGTTGTTCCAACTTAACATTTTCATTAACCCGAATTTCATTTTGCGAAACCCAGTTAAAAGTACTTTCTATTTGCCTATCTATTTTCGTTTTCCATTGAATACCGCGTTTCCGATATTCTTCACTCTCAGCAATTTCGTTTTCTAACTCATCTATACCGATTATTGCTTCTATTTCACTATCTAAACCCTTAAGATTCTTTATCTTTTCAATCAACTGGTTTCTTTGATCACAAAGATCATCAAGCCTTTGTTCTTTACTATAAATTTCACTTAAAGGTTTATTTATTGCGTCTTCAATTTTTGTCAAAAGATTACAAAAAAGCTGCCTAATGCAGTTTCGTTTCTGCCTTAACCTTTCCACTCTTTTCACCATGTTTGCATAAACTACTTCTGTTTTCAAAACTAAATTTCAAATCAATTTACAACAACTAAATAATCAAATCACCACTATAAATTCAAAACTTCCTATCACATACAAATTCATAACACTTCAAGAACTGAATCTAAACGGACCTACCTCAATTCCATGGTCGTGAATCAGAAACTTTCAAAACAAAGGAACATTCCATCAGAAGGTCAGCGTTGGTTTCATCACGTCCGGCTCACCACAAAATTGTGGTGTCATCGTTTTTGAAGTGTTGAGTCATTTATTTTACAGTAGTTGTCTTTGATTATTTATTGAAAACAATAACAAAACATGATTTAAAACAAATAACAATATCTTACGCGGAACAGTGCCGGATCAATTTATACATCTTATTATATCATCGTTCACTTCCATTCTGACTGTATTTTCCCCCCGTCCCGGGAAAAACAAACAGCAGTTTATCCCTTTAGGGAACTATAGTTGGAACACCTGTAACTCGTTGCAAATATTACATTATATTGATCAAGAATTAAGCAAATAAAAAAAGTTTATAAGTTAAATTAATTTTTCATTGAAATATTTAAAGATTCTTTTTAATAATTATATAACATACGAAAAACAGCTGCATCCACTTTCTGTGTTCTTCGAATCAGAAAATTTGACTATGTTACAAAACAGCTTAAGATACGTTAATCTTTCGGAAAAGGTTGTGATAGTGTGCTTATCATTCAAAGGCAATTTCAAATTCAAAGACGAATGAAAGGAGATATGACCATCTGTTATAGAGGTCATTGAAGCGAAATCTGAAAATGTAGCATGGCATTGGATGCGAAATCTGACATTTACAAAATGTGTTCACGATGCTTCTCATTGTCATTTGTAACAGTTTTACATATTTTTATGAGATTGTTAACACCTCTTAAACATGAGTTTTAAACATGAAAATTAAGTCTTTTCAGCATTTTGTAGAAATCGCTTTAGTAGACAAGACAGTATTTCACGTTTGCAAATTATATAAAACTGTAACAAGTATCATATACGAAAATATCAAAATAGTATTTTATACACGCATTTCTAATATGTATGAAATGAAAAAAATATTAGATTAAACCTGATACATTTCTTCTATAACTGAAACAATCAAGATTAATTGCGCTAAAATGAAATGTACGTTAAGTACACTCGTCTCAAAACAAAAATTAATAAACTCTAAATTGTTAACTAGCGTTATTTCATTTGTACCTTCAACAAGCTTTTTTAATGTATGTGCAAATGTACAATTATGATTATTACACAGCACAGCATACTTTTCCTTGCACTATAAAGATTTCTCTCAAATTGTAACTAGTTGGTCAAATTCACGAAGTAGGAAACGTGTCGAAAATTAATTCTGTGTAACAGATATGTCGAATAGTAACAGATAGTATCCTTCTTTATTCTGTTTCAATTAAATGGACTCTTTCAGCAACTCTTTTCATTTCCGTAACTAACCTTCATTCTCATCTCTAGAACGTACACTTTTACAGTGCGGTGAGGCTGCAAAAAAAAGGGTTGAAGAGCTTTTTCATGTCCAGAAATCGTGACTTAAAGAAAAACATTATGAATAAACTAGTTTCTCGATGTCAAATAAAGGTTATTGCGTATGAGAAATAATTTCCTTTTTTTTTGTTTGATAAATGCATTGGTTTTTCCCTATAGTATGTTCATTTTCACAGCGTAAATTTACATTTGCTTTCTTCTATCTAAACGCTAAAATGTTGTTTCTGATCACATAAACGTAACAGCTTCCCTCAAACAATCGTTTCGAAGGATTGCTTTGAAAGAATTTAACGTTTAACAAGTTTTATTATATGCCAAATATATATTGGATAGTTTGTTATGAATAACCAACCAAACACCAAATAAAAAGCAAGATTACTTAGATTTTAATTTGCTCTCATTTCTCCCATTTTTTAATATATATAAAGAAATATTTAAAATACAGCGAATACCAATAATTTAATATCTACATTCTTATATATATTAAAAGCTATTATGCCTAAAACGAAATAGAAATAATGTGCATAGTTGCAGAGTCATTAGATTTATCTGGAGAAGGAAACGATTGAAAATAGCATTGCTTTCGTTAGAATTCCAACTCCGGACCTATTGGTTGCCAGCTAAACGTGCTTCCAGTTATACCACAAACGGTCAGGGAAAGGAGGGGGAAATACCTCGGACGGACACAAAAAATTTTCATTTCAACGCGCATAAAACGAAGGAATGATAATTTGAATATACCTGTATGTCGTACGAGAATCACATAAAAACATCTGATGCCTGTTAATTTAGCCGCAAACCACCACGTAGCCGCAAATACACCCTGTCTTTGCTACTCTTAAAAAAACGGGTTACTTTAAATAGTTGTCCAATAGTTTTAATGAATTATTTGCAAATTAAGTTTTTTCGATTGTAAATTCAAACACATTGAGCATTAATATAGTATTTCGTACATTTTTATATTGCTCGAAAATTTTTCATTTTTATTTTACATTTTGAGTAAAAATGCATATAAGCTTATGTGTTGGATCAATAACATTGTAACAGGACCCTTACCTTGCTTCTTTGATTTTTTTCTTTCATCACCCATTTTTTTTTTAAATTTCTTTTTGCTGTGATTTACGTTTATATTGTACAATAATGTGATGTAATTATCTTGTTTATTTCTCTCACAGTTACTACTAATAAAGCTAATAATTACTACTAATAAAAGTCATTAAATGGACTTTTGTGATCATATATTATTCGATAAGTTGAATTAAGTTACTTGTATGCTTGTGTTTTACAGATTGATAAGTACATTTCTCTTTTTAAATTAAACAACAAATTTACAGACATTTGCATCTTTCCTTAGTCATCAATTCATTTTCCAATTTACCCTCTGTTAACTAAACACCTCCTGTGAGCTCTCTTAATACATTTTAATGAATAATAATATTTTTCAACCTATGTGCTTTTCTTTCACTTTTCGTGTTCTCTACACAATCGCACACAACGACGGCGTTTCTGATTCTATATTACTATGCGATTCCGATTCGTTTGAGTTACCTACACTTTCCAGACGTCTGAATACGCAGTATCATATCATCCTGCGTGTATGCGTGCGTGGGTGAGAGTGTGTACACATATAAAAAGTGAGAAATACTGATTTTGATGAATCCTTAGAATTAGTTAA
This sequence comes from Stegodyphus mimosarum, assembly GCA_000611955.2. Lineage (NCBI taxonomy): Eukaryota > Metazoa > Arthropoda > Arachnida > Araneae > Eresidae > Stegodyphus > Stegodyphus mimosarum. The sequence continues at coordinate 600,421 of KK114153.1, read as the reverse complement.
ATATATTTTCCTATATATCGACAACTGACTTTATCTTTCTCTGCAAAGAAAATGTTAGCTGTAAATCATTCGGAAAGCAAACATCTACAATTTGGAAACCCAAAATTTCAGGCAATTCTGAATAGTGCACCTTGGTCTAACACTGAGGAACAACATTTTCGAGAACAAATTTTGATATTTGACGATTTTTAATTTGCTTTACAATAAGTTTACTGTCAATGAATGAAACTGAACCAAATTTTGACAGAACAAATACTTCTGGTAAATTTACATAATAAAGGAAAACGAACATCCATCTAATTATTTGGCGACGTAACTATCGTTATCAATTGATGTAAAACACATCGAATGTCGTCTGTTTTCAGTTTCTGTGCATGTCGTTTACGCGTTTCTTATTGACTTTACAGGAGATGGTATTTGTAATCTTTCAGAAACCATCTTCTCATGCTTTAAATTTACTACCTTGTTTAAAATAAAATATTTTACCTAAATTTAGCTATTACCTTTTTCTTCCAAAGAGTATTATTTTACAATGAAAATAGCATATAAATATAAAATATGTTTTGTTGTGAATTTATAAAGGATTATTTGAATAATTTACTGTACGTTTATAAATGTGTTCGTCTCATTGGTATTTAGATATCACATAATTTATTGCTTCCGCAAATCGTTTGAATAATCTTTTACCTTAGCTCTGAAAAAAATTCTCGAAGAAAAGAAATACGCAGTGTTTTACTAAGACATATCACTCTGTTTACCAATATTTATGTCTTGCGGAAACAGAGAGACTGCTTATTTAACAATAGCAACAAATATGGTGTAAAAGGCTTGTATTATCTAGGGAAATAATGATTTGTACGAATTTCTACGTGCCGTCCTCACGCAATAGGAAAGGTTACGCTTCAAACAGATGGTCTCAGTAGGAGATACAACCACTGTTTATGAGGCAGTGAAAATTATGATGTTTGAGATGGAATTACTACACAATGCGTTCCCTCTGGTGATATGTATAGCCGTAATACTTACGGTAAGTGTCCTTTCTGTCTCTTTTTATCTTCATTCATTGTAAGGCTTACAAGCATTTATTTTGAGTTCAGAAAATCCATTACTAAAGCAATATTTTCTCCCTTAAGTATAAAATGATATTAAACTACTGTTTCAATATTAGTTTGGTCTTTTTATGCTACAGGCCTTTCTTCTTTGCTATCAAATGCACATAAAATGTAAGATAAGTAATAAATATTAAGCCTGCTTTATGCAAGTATAATGTTAAATTTTATTTTGCAAGCTATTTTTTATTACACTATATTCGGTAACAAATGGATGAAATCCCTTATACTTAAATTTTTATATCTGGACAAATATACTCCTCAGAAAGTAAATATCTTAATAAAATATATTTTATAAATTTAATTTTGTAAATACATTATTTTATGAATATTTATGACTGTTCAGAAATTTCGTTTAAAAATCAATCGGATTTTTTATTGTTATCATTTGATAATAATATTAACTAATTATATCTTTAAGAAATCACTTACTGTATATCGATGCCAAATAAATATTCGTTTAAATGATTTTAAAAATCTTAACAAATATTTTATAAATTCAATTTAGAGATATTCACTCACCGTAAGGTCCGCAACAGATTATTAGAAGTATTTCCTGAGACAATAAATCTCAGATCATTGTCTGTTTTTAAAATATCATTAATTATTTGTTTAAATATGTCTGCTTTTAAATATGTGTGTTTGTGTCCGTTTTTAAATATCGTTAATTATTCATTTCATCAGTCAATTAAAACTGATAAAATGAATGTTAAACGCATAATTTACACACCTAACTACAGGTAAATGTAAAATGACCAGTGTTACAAATGAAAGGATAGGAGGGTATATTTAAGTACTTTTAATAATTTTCAGTTAAAGATGAAGTTAATTTCTGGACTACTATTATACACTCGAGAACTAATTATACTAGATTAGATTTTACAAGACTGGATTATCACGGCGCGAAACTTACAAGAAATACCTATTAAGAAGAAGAATACCGACGTTAAGTGTTTTGTAAAAACTGGTAGATTTATTTTAACTAAAACAAAGCAAGGGAAGGCTATACGCCTAAGAGTGGATGCCTTCGTAGTGACTTTTAAGAAACTCCAATATTCACCTTATACAAAGTCTAACAGGAACTGACTCATATTTAAATTATACTACAAGAGAAATCATGAAACTCCCAGCCAGCTAGTCTGTTCTGCTATTCAGAGGTAACCCACAGAAAACCTCTTAGCCTTCTTAGTTTTAGCTCTACAAGTTTTACAAGACTATCGATATCAAACCAATGTTATATTTCCGGTACTGCAGCCGTTTACTTTCCATTTTTGTTCATGTTGTTTAAAGTTTTAATAAATAAGAACAATTTTCTAAATAGTTCTGGGAAATCATAAGTTTTAAAACACGTTTACCATGGATTCTGTCTTAAAAGAAAGAAAGCCTGAATCGATCGTTCAAAAAGAATGAAACCAAACTAAAATCTACAGGTCAAGAGACTGTCAACATGTAGTACATTCAGCGCCGTTCGTCGTCTTCCGTTTGCGAAGAGAAAACAGAAAGCTGTTCATATTTTGCGGAATTAAAATCTTAACTTTAAAGGAATCTATAATTAGAGATACATTTTGCATTTTAACCTTTTAAATAAAATTCGACTGCTTTAATATGTGCAAATTTTAATCATTTCATGAGTGGCTTAAAAGAATTTTAATATGTTTATCGGCAGAGATACAGTTTTACTCAATAAAGAATTAGTGTTTATCAGATTGGACCGGATAAAACGGAAGATGGCTATCTGTCACCAATTTATCAATATTTTAGAATTAGTAGACAGCTTCAGACAATTTTTCATTAGCAAAAAGATTTATAAAATGAATAGTTTTCTTATTTAAAGTTAATTGCTTCGACAAAACTTGATATAAAATGAAATATTGACTTTTTTAACATAAATTACAGAAGCGAATTTAATATTATTTTGCAAAGGATTAAAAATCGTAAGTAACTGCTAGAATGGATAATGTAAATTAGTAAGAGAAAACAAAAGATTACGAAAAATCATTTGGCATAAATTAACAAGATGATTTATATTATAATAGAAGGATTATGCTTTTTACCAACATCAGTCTACTAGATAATTACAAAGGTTTTCCCTGATTACGTAGGGTTTGACTATTTATTAAATTATTAAACAGATTAGGTTAGTATATTTGTTAAAAGAAAGCTGTGTTTATCGCTATATGACATTTTAGAAGCACTAAGAATGAATATACACGCCATCTGTCGTCTAACGGTTATATGAATTTTTCATAACAACTCTGTGTTTTTAAGTAGGCATATATTTTCCCCAAAAATCTCTTTTCAGTATGGAACAATTTTTATTCTTTTCAAATGTGGAAGAGTATTTAAACTACACTAAACATGCAATCCGTGATGTGAGCGACTTTCCAATCACACTGTATATAGTATATTTAAGATAAGTTCCTTAGAAAACAAATCGATTAGCTTGAAATTTAAATTATAGGGTAATTTGTAGATTATATGAACAAGAAATGTCTCAAAAAATAAAAGTCAATGTGATATGATACCTAAAAGCGAATAGTACTAAAACATGTGCACATGTGAAGAATGAATCATTTGTTGAATTTCCCATATGAAAATTATAACTTAAATTGTTAATAACACACTATTCTGAAAACGAAGTCACAGAAACTCAGCACTCAAGTTTAAACGCGTAGCTAAATTCTCTGATGTTTCTTTAGCTCTATGGTATTTGCACAGCAAACCGTGATTTAGGACATAGTTTCTAAAAGTAAAATTTGCCTACCTTTTGCTTATTTAAATGATATTTCTTATGCCACAGTGCCTCAGGTTCTTGATATTCTTTCTTAATCGGTTGCTGGAAAAGAAATCAGATAGCCTATGAAATTTATTATACATGACTGCTATTATAAAAGGTTGTTTTAGGGGGGGGGTTCCGTTACCAGAAGTAGCATCTTTTACTTAAGTCAACGCAAAGCTTATTCAACTCTAACCTGTGGTATACTGCTTGAATAATGAATGAAGTATGATGCATACAAATAAGATCTCCTAGCAAACCTAAAACTGAAATTTTGCTACTTGTCTAGCAGCAATTTAAAAATTTATGCATAGAGATCCAGAATGATAATTAAACTATACTTCGCAAGCAACTGTATTGTAATTCATTTAGCACTCGTACGGAAGTCCAAATCTCTTACACCCGAACACTTCCGCCAGCAACATTCTGATTTATAAGTGAATGCCTTATACACGAGAGGCCACTGTATCTGTTTACGACAAGCTTCATTTGAAATTAAGAATCGCTCATTTATAATTCGCTTACAAGTGGTTTATGATTGCAATGTAAATCTTTTCTATACATTTATACATACTGATTTCATACAGACACACAGGGTTTCGATGCGCATGATAACAATCGGTTTTCCAGTAAACATCACTTATTGATGTCCCTTTTTAATATATAAATTATTCCTAAAAATAAGTGAATATACTGAAGTTTAAAGTATAGGTGTAAGCATATTCAATTTTAAATTAGAAAAAATGCATATTTTTTATATGTATTATTTTTTATTTTATTATCTGTTTTGGTTTGCATTCTTTTCATAATGTACTTTCGTTTTTATACTGCAATTCCCGCTTGCAATTTAGTGCAAAAAACAAGCTAAAATCTTAATAATGTAAACATGTCCTCATCAGTTCATACTGTTTGTGCGGATGAATTCAAATCATCCTGCAAAACATCCAGCTGGACGCATACACGTGGAATAAACGTGACGGTTCAAAATTTTGCTTATATCCTTTTCCTTTAAAAGTGCTACATAAAATTCATCTGCTTGGTCTGAGAACACTAGGCAGTAATTACATTCAAAAATATTTGCTAACATAAGCGTAACTAATATTAGTATCAATCAATCAAATCAACAGAGTATTTAGATATCCTGAAGGAAATATAACACTTTAAGATTAACACTAAGATGCTAATTATGAAGTACAATATTTAGGCAATGGATATAAATCGCTACAATTCGTGTACTCTAAAATTTTGATACACTGGGAATTTTCAGGCAAGAAATTATATCAAAGATACTGATTCCAGCTGGAAATTTAAAAAACGTTTCGACAAAATGGAAAGCAGACACCTTTACAAAATTTACGATTACGATTAATCTCTAGAAACAATATATATCCATGGAATGCAAGAAGTTTTTATTGACTTATTGATTTATTTTCCAGATAGAAACAAATAGATATTTTTCTTGATAACGCTGCATCTGTGAGATAAGAGTTCTCTCAGGGTGTATATATATACAGAGGCTGTTCACACATTTTTTAGACGATTTTGGTAAGTGGTAATAAAAACTCGTTTGCTGGAAAAGAAGTAATTGCAATTGTACTATGTTTTTAAAAGTCAAAATTATCGTCTATGGCTTGAAAGTTATGTTCGTATTCAAAATGGCGGTGGTTCGAAGGCTACATTTACGCTCTTTCCGAAGAGAAATATGCGTACTCCGTTATCCAAAAACGATGTGAGAAACATGGCTTTGTGATATCTAAAGCCTCGATAGGTAATATCATCAACAAGAAAGGAAAAAAACGTCAAATTGGAGCCTCAAGTGGGACAAAAATTCCAAACAAGTATCCAAGGAAAAAACGGACATCTTCGACTATTGCAAAGGTACGTTGTTTAATGTTAAAAGAAAACCCTCCTAGTCAAAGGACAGTTGTAAAATCATTAAAATGCTCGGTGTCCACTGTAAAAAAAATTATAAACGTTGATTTTAATCTTAAAGCGAAAAAATGCAATGTGCATCGTCTTCTTCCAAAGCATATCGCTCAACGCAGGACACTCTGTAGAATTCTATATGAGAAACACTTATGCAAAGAGAAATGGAAACCAATTGTCACAATAGATGAAGCATGGGTGTATTTAAATGATTGTAACAAAAAATGAGCCATTTATTATCATAAAAGAGGAGAAAAAAATTAAGTACATGGTTCAAAGAATCGAAAGAAAGTTTTTTTAAGGGATTCCTGATTGTTGCTGGTTTTTCTTATAATGGCAAGTTAAAAATAAAGAGAGTGCAAAAAAATGCCAAGATTAAGTCCAAATACTATCAGGAAAATATTTTATAGCCAATTTTTCTGAATGAAATACCATCGCTTTACCCACAGTGCCATCAATCTGTGAGACTCCATCAGGACAAAACTGGCAGTCATACATCAAAATCCACTGCAAATTTCCTAAAAGAAATGGAACAAAAAACTAGTATCAAGGCCATACCGTTCACTGATATCCCTACTAAATCTCCTGATGAGTCACCTATGGATTTTTGTGCTTTCGGACTTTTAGAACCTGCATTATCCAAACGTTGTCCCAAAACCCTAACAGGACTCTGGAAAGCTGTTAGTCACCCACCGTATTCACCTGACATTGCATCATCTGATTATTACCTGTTCAGATCTCTGCAAAATTATTTAACGGGAAAAAAATTCAAGTCTTTTGAAAGTGTTTCTAAGGCAGTTGCTGACTATTTTAACTCCAAGGATAAGAATTTCTACAAAACAGGAATTCGCAGGTTACCTGAAAGATGGCAACAGGTTGTAACAAATAACGGAGCATATAAACGGAGCGTTGTCCCAAAACCCTAACAGGACTCTGGAAAGCTGTTCGGGATGAATGGGATAGAATACCTCTTCTAACACTTCAAAAGGCATTATTTTTTCCTTCAGTCCATGCACAAATATGTGTAAAATATCAACTTCCACTAAATGTCATTAACAGTCTGTGGGTTTTAGACAGATGTTGATTACGTATTTGATAAATTTGAGGAAAACTACTAAACTCTCAGGCAGTCAACCTACTCAGGCTCTGAAAATAGAGCGTACGACAAACTATTTATATTTTATTGCAGAAAGGTGTGTAGCAAATTCATTCATATGGGATGCAAAATTTTAAAAAAATATTCCTCAGTGTAATAATAAAGATTACCTGTAAAAACATTATTCATATTGCTTGAGTTGGTACCGAATATTTCGCTGGTAAAGAACACAGGAAAGAAATTTATGTTTCTAATATAATTATATTTTGAATCTGCTTCGTATATTTTAGTAGCTGAACTTGATTCCGTCATACGAGATTCGTTATATCAACATTACTTTCCACAGGATATTATCTATGACATATACCGGGGGGGGAACTGATTAACTTCTGGAGTCATGTATCCTGACACTTATAATATGCAAAAAAAAATACACATGGTAGTAACAACGTAAAAGAAATTGTTCCATTTTCTTGAAGTGATTTCTGAGGCGTTTACAACACAAATGATTTTCGATGATATTAGATAGCTTCAAAACTTACACTGTTTTCAACGTTATTTGAAGCAGTTCTCCTAGACATAAAAGACTTGTTTAGAAATTTCCTTACCTGATTTAAAGTGAAATAATAGTGGCAGCAGAAAACGTTTTCTCAATGCATTTTCTTGAATTGCTTTAATGAACAATTTTCCAACTATCCTTTAAATACTATCTGCATTAAGAATTTTCTCCTTTTTTACCGCGGATTGTAATTGGAAGCACGTCCAGCTGTTATTGAGAGGTCCAGAGTTCGAAAAGAAGATGCATCCCGTTTCTTGCTCTAAAAAAATTTAACGATTTTATACCTGGAGTAATTAAAACAAAATTATTACTATTGATTTTTATACATATTGATAGTCAATATCTAGATATTTATGCTTGATAACCAAAATTTGCTCTCATTAAATTTCTTGCTTCCAAATAATCTATAGAGTTTGGTCTTCTTAGGTAGCATGCACAAGATCAAAACTCTACTGCGAATTATCGCTGTGCCTTGTAAGTACCACAGAAGTAGGTAAAGGGTGTAAAGGACACTTTCATTAATCCAAATAAAGTTTAAGATACGTCACTAACTCGTTCTTACAGAAGCCAATACTTTTGACTTTAAATCAAAGATAATATAATGGATAAAGTTAATCAAAAATAATCGATATTAGGTTACTGAAAATTAAGTCTAGCCTAATAGCTTCACGTTAAACTAACACGCAGGCTGGCTCTGACCGAAGTCGGCGTAAACAAGACTAATGGCAAGAATAGCCTCAGAATTCTAATCGCTAGAGAATCAATGTTAGAAATGTGGCTTTCAAAGAGGCTGAACACGATCTGATTTCACCCTCCAAAAACCTTCCTTTAAGTACTTCATTTTTTCTACCTAATTTGAATATCGTGCGTGCTGGAAATTTGCATTCTGGGAGGAAAATGAAATAAGACTTGATAGGAAAGGGAGTTAACATAAAACAACGGGTTATAAATTAAAATGAACATTAAAAACAATTAAACGCAAAATTTTGAGTACAAAAATGTATATATAATTTCATTTTTTGGAATAACTGTATACCTTTTGATTCATTTAAAATCCCGAGAAATTCTGTATCTTTGGAATAATCAGAACAATTTCCTTCAATCGACTTAAAATTAATAATGAAAAACGTTAATCTATATTTAAATTTCTGTATAAACTCATATGTTTGCAGAAATCAATAATACTCAGATACTGCATGTAACAAAATCATATTAGGCTCTAATGCTGTTACATGAAATACTTGATCCACAGTTTTGATTTTCATCGAAATTTCATAATCCAGAGTGGGGTATAGCTATTAAACATTCATCCAAATGCATTAAAATGCATTTCAATGTTTGCATTAAGTTCCAGGTTTTGCATTTCTAGCGCACCATAAAAAAGTATTAATTTCAGTAGTGCAGAAGCTGCTGAATTTAAGTTTTGAAAGTATACTTCAGCCCAAGCTTACTTATATTTGGGAAAAGATTTTGTTCTTGCTGTTGAATAAAATTCAGAGAATTTATTTTGGACGATAGATCGTAACATCATAACATAAACATAAAAACTTAGAAATAAGATATGAATATTTAGGACACAAAGTTAAGTTCTGGAACATATAAATTGAAATAATACGTGAAACGAAATTTCAGAAAAATGCAAATACCTAGGAAAGAAATGAGTACATTTGACATTAAATGGTATAGGGTCTTGATTAATTTGTACACACTACCACCGCGCTATTTTAAGCTAGCAAGAAGGAGATTAAATAGAGTTTGGAAACTCTATTTAATTAGAACAGAGTATTAAGCTCTTTATTTATATTTATTTAATTCCATCGATGGGATCCAACAGGCCGAAAAGCACCTAACCCAGTGGGCCAGCTGTTCCGTCGAAAGAAAGAAAGAAAGAGTTTGCAAAAGTAAGTTTACTTTTATTTTACAAATTAAGAGAAATACTTGCAGAATTTTTAAGTTATGAAATAATCTCTTTCATTAAACCTGATGGCATCGAGCGACAAATTTTGCGTCTTTTCTTAAGAATGCTGTAATTGGAAATTCGCAGTAATACAATGTGTGGAAATCGAACTTCATTAATCTGAGCTCAAATTCTAATATTTCCCGACTGGCTCTAAAAATTTCGTATGAAATATTTTCTTGACAAGCAGCATATTAACGAATAACTGACAAAGAATCGGGGGTCCCTAAAATGCACCTTTCTCTGCGTAACATGGAACTCATTGATATGTTCGGAAAAGGTAACTAGCTAGATGACGGCAATTGGTATAGTACAGAATAAGGTATAATTTATTAGCATCAGGAAATTTTTAAATACAAGTGAAGCCTCTTGATTGAATTTCTCATTATTCACGACAAAGAAGAAGCTATATGACTTGAAGTAACGTGTCAGTGGATGATTCTTTAATGGACACATTTAAGTGAATTGAAACATGCACTGGGGAAGACGCCTTTGCTAAATACTCGTTTTTCCAGCGGCAGTTTAGTCTGGGACGAAATGACCGTTATTCAGGCTTTAGCCACTCGACCTCTGATGAGCTATGAAGCAAAGTTTAATTCATACACAGTACAGATTAGTAAGTATTTGTCATCCGAAAAAATGATTTTATTCAATTGCGATTTATTTTTTTGCTAAACTACATGCCTCAGGCATGTGATAAAATGAAAAATGAGTATCTGAGCTGAAATGTAAATAATATTCTCAACGCAATACTAACAAAAATAAAAAAAGTCATATTAAGATATGATTACTCTATTTCCAATTCATTGTCAGTATATAAAAGAATTACAATACTTGATGAGGCAAACAATGAAATATCTATCATTACAAAATTAAATTGAAATTTAATTTGAAAATATTTTTAAATTCTACGAATTTTCAAAAATAAATAAATTTTATACAAGAAAATTAGTTTTTTAAGCCTAATGCTACCTCAATTATGAAAAGAAACTTCACTATAAAAGAAAGCCCGCTAGATGAAATTTAATAAATTACTATGCATTTAATAAAAAGTCAATGAGATAGCTGCGGCAGTTTGCGAGAACGCGAAAAGCAAATATATAATAGAACCGTAACTTTCTGAATATCGTAAAATCAGAGCTGTATAATTTAGCATTTATATTCGACGGGCAAAGCGCCAAGCACTTTTGATGAAGTCGCAGAAATGCTTCAATGATTCACATTAAATTTAGATTTCGCAATCAACATATGATCAAATAAAACAGTATATGGTGGTCCCTTTCTTTTGAAAACAATCAAAGAAGAAACAACTTCCGCGTTATATATGTCAAACTTTAGCATACCGGATTCTTTATATCACAGCTGTGGACAACGGTGAACTTGAAATAGCATAAAAAATCTTTGAAAAAAATTTTAAATTTCTGCTAGCAGTGATTGGGAAACTAAATTTCAGAAACAGGATAAGATTTCATGAATACGATAGAAAGCATTGAATAAAACAAAGATAACCCCGAAAAGCAATTTTTCTCAGAAGTTTGCAGTTCAAGTGAGTCACTATAAAATACAAAAATTTTGTTTTGTATTTGTTTTAAACCAATTTGGGGGAAAAAATATTATGAAATTTCATTAAATTGTTGTAGCTTAGAATTCTTTCTTTTTACATCTCTATGATGACCTCTTTAGATTAGTTTTCTATGCGCTCATACAGGCAAGCTTTTGTGATTTTAAATAGAATTCATCATGTTTTGAATTTCAGACACTGTTTCAGTTGAATGAGTTTCAACGGAAGATTAAATTTGTTTTTCACTTCTACAAGATTCTTGGGGGCAATATCACATCAAGATTTGATTTCTTTATTTGTAATAACACGAAAATATTTGTTTAAAGAAAGTTCTGAAGGATAAGAAATCTTGTGCAAGGATTCATTTCTTTATTGAATCGGAAATACGTACTTGTTTTCCCTTTCTTACATATTTCTGTATAATGGATATTGTTTGGGAGAGTAGAAAAGCTTCTTGCTGTTGAAATATTTCAGATGTGATAGAAATTAAGTTAGACATACCTCTAAAGAGACGAGTGTGATTAGATAGCCGTTCCGCAGATATTAAATACACAGTCCAGTCACATTAATGTGACCACCACGTACTTTCCATGTCAGAGTTAAATAACCAATCACAGAAGGCAGGTGGCAACACAGTGCAGTTGAGCGTATATAAAGGGTGTGTGAGGGCTTCGGAAAACATTTCAATCGTTGGCGTAATGCAGAAACGAAGCGATTTATCCGACTTCCAAAAGGGCATGATCATTGGCTTTCGGGCCAAGGGTGGAAGCATTTCCGAAACGGCTGAGTTTGTGAACTGTTCGCGTGCCGCCGTGGTAAAAGTGTACCGTGCATGGCAAAATGGGACTGTCCAAAATCAGCGACGTGGCAAATGTGGTGCACCACGGGCCATAGATGACAGAGGCGAACGACGGTTGCGGAGATGCGTTCGGGCAGATAGACGGGCTACCGTTGAGCAACTGACCACCAAAATGAACCAAGGGGCTACCAAAAGTGTCTCCCAAAGTACTATTCAGCGAACATTGCTGCGTCTGGGCCTCCGAAGCAGACGCCTGGTTCGTGCACCTATGCTGACTGCTGTTCATCGACGGCGAAGGCTAGAATTTGCACGCCAGTACAGCAGCTGGACGTCCACTGAGTGGCGACAGGTTGCGTTTTCGGATGAATCGCGTTTTATGCTCCATCGGACAGATGGACGTTGGCGTATAAGGCGTGAAACCTCTGAAAGGAACCACCCTGCAACCATTGCCGGAACGGTCCAAGCTGGAGGCGGGAGCATTATGGTCTGGGGAATGTTTTCCTGGCATTCTCTAGGTTCACTGATCATTGTGGAAGGCACAATGGATCAATACAAGTACGCATCTGTCCTTGCGGACCATGTTCACCCCTACATGCGCATTGTTTTTCCTCAGGATGATGGCATCTTCCAGCAGGACAATGCGAGGTGCCATACAGCTGCCAGTGTACGTGCGTGGTTCGAAGAGCACCAGAATGAGTTTACCGTCCTCCCCTGGCCAGCAAACTCACCTGACTTAAACCCAATCGAGCATCTGTAGGACCATCTCGATCGAGTTGTTCGCGCCATGGATCCTCAACCGCGTAATCTTGCGCAGCTGGCCACGGCATTAGAGTCGGCATGGCTCAACATCCCAGAGAACACCTTCAGGGACCTATGTGACTCTCTTTCTGCACGTCTCGCAGCAGTCCGCTCTGCGAAAGGTGGTTATTCTGGCTTTTGACAGATGGTCACATTAATGTGACTGGACTGTGTATGAGGTCCTGTTAAAGAGTGCACTTATTTTTTCAAATTTCTGTTTGATTAAATCAATTGTTTCATTCTTTCATAATTTTTAGTCCATAACCTGTCTCAGCAATAAATATTTGAATTTGTTTTTCTTTCATTTCAATTTAGATTTCACAATCAACATATGATCAAATAAAACAGTATATGGCCAGTCCCTTTCTTTTGAAAACAATCAAAGAAGAAACAACTTTCGCATTATATATGTCAAACTTTAGCATACCTGCTTTAAGCTTATTTGGAAAACTGCATACCATATGATAGTAAAAAGAACTGTTTATTTAAAAAATGTTATATGCTCATAATAAGTTACTTTTGATAAACTTCCAGAAAGCAATTAATCAATAAAAATTTTGATGATGGTAGGTAGAACGTTATATTTTAAAATTGAAAATAATTTTTGTCATATCATACTAGCAGCATTATTTTAATTTAATATTTTAATGTCTATTTTAAGATTTTATGTAACTTCCTTTCAACCAAGTTTGAAATAATAAATTGGATAATACAATTTATTTCGTACTTCATATGTCTACTGTAGCAAGAAATTTATTTTTGACATGAAAAGACGAATGCATTTGGAATTGCAATTTTCCCACAATTTCCAATTATCAGTTACATTGAGGAATATCTAATGAAATGAGGAAATGTATAAGTTGGAATGAAATGTACACTATTTCATATTGAGGTTCCGTTAGAAGAAATGGTAACAGCTTTAGTAAACCAAATTAATAACAAATGCTATACATCTGCACTCCAGAAAGAGCCCTGTCAGCGCGACTAGTTAAATAATGAGTAATGATGAAGACCAGCAGCAAAATAATTACCTGCATTCGGGGCTTTACAAAAACGGGTTGTTTATTAAGCATTTATGCAACCATTTACTTCCGCGGGAATGGAAATTCAAAAATAATTGAATGACCAACTATTTTTGTATGGACTACGATGGCCATGCGTCCATAATCTTAGAAATCTGGCAGTTCGTCCTCTAATTGATTCCTTAAGAGAATAAATGCTACAACTACGTAGGATTTCGGTAAATTTCTTTGCTTCAAATGCGAAACATGACCTGTTTCTCTTAAGACCTTATGTGCGAGACTCTAGCCAAATAACCCTCAAATATGTTGCTATAATTCACTTACCTATAAATTAACTATATCAGTTTTTTCTTTCCTTTGCGCGACTGGCAGTCTATATTCAATTTTTTTAACTTTCCTGTGTTTACAATAGAGTGTAGCGGGGACAGGGCAAATCAAATCTCTGTGGGGACATCGAAATAACCCCACGGGATGTTATGTTTCAAGTGGACACAGAGAAGCTTTTCATTTCAGAGAGAGTGACATAAATGGGAATGATTTTAAAATCATGAATACATTTTTCACCTTAACAGGTCAGAATATGCTTTCTCGAGTTTGTAATTCATTGCTGGAAAAAATAAAGAAGCTCCTTTCTTGAAACAGCTTATTAATAAAGATGTGAAGAAGATTATAAGCAATTTATCTAAAACCTTGAATACTTTACGAAGAGAACAGAGTAATAATTTGAACGGCTTTTTCCCAACAATATCAATTAAAACATCACTTTAAGGGAAAAGGAACTTTGATGTTGTATGCCAATTTCTGAAGAAACAATGATACCACCCAAAATTGTTGGAATAATGACTTATTTTTTTAACAAATGCTAATCCTAACACTGAAAACTTAATAAACTTTCTCCAAACTCATTATTGCCAAACCATTGATTAAGTAATAAAATATTATTGAGTCATACAAACCTTTTTACGTTTTTTTCACCTTAACAGGTCAGAATATGCTTTCTCGAGTTTGTAATTCATTGCTGGAAAGAAATAAAGAAGCTCCTTTCTTGAAACAGCTTATTAATAAAGATCTGAAGTTGATAATGTATAATAAGGTTACAAAAAAATATCATGGGTAAACCAAAAAAACCTCATTTTGTAATATCGAGGGGGCCTGCACCCTCAAACCGTAATGCTTTGTGTATGGAGGACTAGAAAGGAGTTGCATATTATGAAGTGTTCAACGCCTAATTAGACAATACATTCGAAAAGACACTTTTACTGTTCCCAGGTGACAATTTGAAAAGCAGAAATCGAAGCGAAATACTCAGAACTGACCAATCTTCGCGGTGTCACCAGCACGAGAATGCTCGGCCTCATATTTGGATGAATATCAGGCAAAAATTTATTCAGTATGGTTGAGATGTTTTGCGTTACCCCCCCACCCTATTCACAGACCTAATTCTCTTAGAATTTTAGCTCTTCAGGTCACTTCAAAATTGTCTGAATGGCGTGGAGTGCATTTTTTGGAGACTGTCAAACAGCTTCTTTACGAACAAACCTAATGACATTTTTAAAAAACGGAATTTTGCATCTGACTAAGAAACAGCCAAACGACATTGAATAAAATAGTACTTATATGAATTCACCAAAGGTTTATGTTTTTGCACTGCTTCATTTGTATATATCATTAAAAAACTGCAGAACGTTTCGGATGACCAAAAGTTCTTATTAATTTAATGTCAGTAATACTGCATTACTGTTCCCAGGTGATTACTGGGAGCAGTAATGCAGTAATACTGCATTACATTAATTAATGCAGTAATACTGCATTACTGTAGTATTACTGCATTACTTAATTCATTACTGTAGTATTACTGCATTACTTAATGCAGTAATTCAGTAATACTGCATTACTGCATTACTGTTCCCGGGTCAGTAATACTGCATTACTGTATCATAATTGTTCGTGCAATTTTATGAATAGTATTTGAAGAAAACGCAAAATATGATGCTATTTTTAATATTTTTGTCAGCAAACTTTTGAAAAGAAAGTATGAAAATTAAAACAAATAAATTCTATATTAACTGAATACACACGTGCGAATTCTTTCAGCAGCACTGGTCTAAATTATGCATTTTGAGAAACAAACTCATATATAAATGACGCAAAAGTAAACTATGCAAACAATTGAGGAAAGTGCTAATTCCAATATGCAGTAGAGGTATTAAATAACTTTGCACTTTAGATTATTATTTTAGAACTTTAATTACAAGATGAGAATGAAAATGCCTTTCTTCGCCATAGTGATTGGCACATATCATACATTCTGAATCTTGTGTCAGCTGGTACTCCACAATAATCTTCAAGAGATCTGAACAAGAAATTTTCCAAGTACTTGTCTTATTGAAAACATTATGTTTCGGTATTTAAAAAACCATGCAGTTTTGCTCGCTTAATTGTATTATAATAATCTTTTATTGCTTCAAAGATTCATTTATTACCTGAAACATGAAACTAAAAATCTCATTTTCATATTTTCAGTAACGTTTACTCTTTATATATTTAAATACAAATATAACAGATTGAAAAGTGAGATTAAATGGATAAATGTACACGGTTTTAAAATTGATCATAATCTTATAAACATTTCCGAATTTTCTCTTTTCAGCAGAAATTCTGGCAATGTTTTCAAAACTATTATCTTTACAACACATTTCTTCTTCCAAAACGTATTATTATTATTTTATTTTATTTACTTTTTTACCGATGCTCCCAACTCTCAATCATTGTAGGATGATCTCTCTTCATGGCTTTAAGACTAATTTACTACATGCTGTCTTGCTTTATGTTCAAGAATCTAAGATAATGTTTTTAGTACGTGAGCTTGGATCTCGGGTTTATGATGTGCATTGGATTGAAAAAGTTTTAAAGCGATTAAATTTCAAAGCTTCTTGCTTTTAATGTATGGTACTGTAGTGATGGATTTTAGTCATGGATTTCAGATTAGCTAAGAGTATTATGACGATTTTCAGAAACGAAGTATCAGTCAGTTTTTAAAACCTCCAAAATCGTTATTCTTATTCCCTTCAATTCCTTGTATAATATTTGCAAATACAAAGTGATTGTAATTAAACTTAGCCTATTCAGAGCACTGCAGGTGGAACTAAAAGTGCGGATTGATTCGAAAATTGTGGATAATTAATTCAAATTTGTAGATAAATAATTCAAGGGATGCGCTGAAAGATTCTGCAAAAGTAAGGAGATGGGGGAGGATAAAAAATTAGTTAAAAAATTTCCGCTAGGGGACGCATTACAGCCAAAATGTATAAGAAGATATGCAAAAAACAACTGTGTGATATTTTAATATTTTCAAGCATTATGTCATTTAAAACTGTTGTTTTTAGATTTTGAAGCATTATAAAAGTACAAAGAATGACAATGTGGTACTGCATCCTTTATGGATATTTTACTCTGCTTTCGGTCTGTATACGAAAAACAAATGCTACGTTAAAATCAAATCTCCCAATCTAATTGCCTCATATCCATTTGTTACGTAATGAAGTCATGTTGCAACCGTAACATGCTGCGGCATGTTAAACGCCATCTTTGCTAGTAACATAAGCTCGGATGCGTGATTCTTATTTGAAATGAAAAGGGAATTTCAAGCTTAATGTGTTATTTACCATTTCCATTTCTAGATTATGAAATAAGACACTACAATTATTTCCCCCGTATAGCCAAACATGTAACTCACTCTGTATTTATGTTAACCAACATTTAATCATAAGAGTAAAAATAAGTTTGTGATATATGATAGAGAAACATTTTACGAATATTTCTGAAAGAAATTCAAATCAATCTAAAGGCTTATGTTTTATGTTCCCCTGGTACAATGATACTTATCTATGCAAAATATGTAATGAAAAGGCTACAGAAACTGATACTGGAATGAATGACTCATGACTTAATATTTCAATAACAGTACTTTATGAACGACTAACTTCAGTATGAAAAGGCAGAACTCCAGTGAATGCAGTGAGTTTAATATAAATATTAGAAGCGGAAAAATTTTGCCTCTCAAAACCTTTTAACATTACAAAAAAGCTTCTACATTCTCTAGGGACCACCCACTGTTGTTTTTCATTTTGTAGCATAATAAATCTCTGAGTGCAGCGATAGGAGGCCATAAACCGCTGAAAATATCTTAAGATTTCTGACCTTAAAGAAACTATAACATCGAACGTTTTTTGCTATATGAAGAGTTTCAGTTGGAAGACTTCACACCATTTTATTTACATAATAGCCATTGCAATTAAGAGCATTCGCTACATTTTTAACAATCTTACTTTATAAATTATGTCATAGTTAACAATTCAAATATCTTGACACATTCCCTTTTCTTGTAATTGTAAGGCATCCTCATTTCCCTTTACCTATAATACTAACCCTTTTCAAAATGCATTTAATCCTGCATAAAATCTACTGATAAGAAACGAATAATACAGATGATTATAGATAGATGAAGAGACATAAATAAAATAATAAATAATCTACCGCAGATTTTCAAAACTGCATTAGAGCAGCAAGCTCTTTAACCTAAATTAATGCTGCCTTTAGAAAAAAGAGACGACTTTACCGATGTCTCATTTCAATTCCCCACATAAGTTCTATGCCACTCATTTAAAGCTGTAGACTGTCACGTATCAACAGACTCTACCAGTTTTTAAATCAGTTCTTTTATGAGCCAGACAGCTTGAAATTGTCTTTGAATTATATCAATGACCAATAGCAAGTGCTAGATAATTATTAATCGACGAAATATTCAAAACATTTTGAAGACATGCTAAAGGATAAAAACCCTTTTTTTTTCTTCAAATTTCGTTTATATTTCTTAATAATAATAAAGGTGATGAAAATTAAAAGTCATGCTATACTTGGGATGGATGCAAAGCGCAAAGCAGCTTATTGAAGTATTAATGTTTTAGCTTCGAATTGGAGTTATCCGTAATTAAATTTGAATACATTATTAGCTTTTAAAGAAACTAAATACAAAATTCATTTTCTTTGAAAAGCGAATTCAATTATGCTAAACCAAATTTTCCATAAGCCCATAAATTAGAAACATATATAAAACATTTAGGGCCTAGTTGGAGCATTGCCTGAGGTCACCTTAGTGTGCGGATTGTAAGGATTATTCATTTGAGGCGTCACTCCCATTCCTCTAAATGAAACTTCTTCACTCAGTGTAATGTCCAGATGTGTGTATATGTATTTAATATATTTTTGTATATATGTAGTGAATGAACAGCCCTTAAAGTAGAAAATCTGGAGGATGTCTTAGAGCAGTCAAAATATAAGTATACAAGCACTTTACTATAATCATATACCAATTAACTATAATCTTGGTGAAAACTTAGTAGTTTTTTCTCTATACGTTTCCTTTTGCTAATTATAAATAGTTTTCTTATAAGGTAATATGTATAAAACGTTTATGCATTGAATAATAATTTAAGATAAAACTTGAGAAAAAAAATCTTTTATTTACATGGTAATTCTAGTATTCAAGACCTAAACAATCTCTCTTAATTCATACTAATGAAAAATGATTATCCAGATAGCAAAAGATTTACGATGTACTTATGACCTCTTTCTAAACGTGTACTGCACAATAGTAGTAAATCTACAAGTACACTGAATTAATTTATTACAGCACTTCATACAAAAATTGAGCTGAAAATAATATTTGCAAGGAAAATTAAATTTATGGGTTTTCAAAATGAAAGTAAGAAATATTTTTACCAAAAAAAATATTCGAAAAGCCTGCATTATTAATTCGATAACTTCCGTTCAGTGTCACTGAAATGTGTTAGGTTTTAAATGAAAATTATACAGGAAGTCAAACCACAAAAGAAAATAACCTCAAAGCAGAAAACTGTTATTTTTATTTCACATGAAAGGGTTGAAAGTTTTCGATTTAAGTTGAGAATGCTGTAAAAAGCAAAGGCCAACAAAGGATTCGTGAATATTTATTTCCTTCTTGGAAGACCACAAACAGTTTGTCAAAGGAAACAAAAGAAAGAAATGTCGAAAGGAAAGTTATTCAAGTTCTTTGCCATTCGATGGAAGAATATTGCGATTTATCTTCGTTTTGTGGGGCTTCAAAGCTCTACAAATAACAACAAAGTTTACCAGATTCTTGCGAAAACGCTTTTCCAAAGAAGTTAAACAGATTCCCGCAATAAATAGTGAATAAAAGTTCAACTAGTATAAATAAGTAATAAACAAAATGTACGAGAAAACTGATGGGAATTTAAATGCACCAAATCAAGCTTTCTAATAAAAAAAAATCTCAACTGCTGCAGAAAATGAAATGCTGATTTTCA
This sequence comes from Stegodyphus mimosarum, assembly GCA_000611955.2. Lineage (NCBI taxonomy): Eukaryota > Metazoa > Arthropoda > Arachnida > Araneae > Eresidae > Stegodyphus > Stegodyphus mimosarum. Next base: position 580,453 of record KK114153.1, on the reverse strand, counting down.
TTTGAAGTAAAAATCCTTTTTTTTTATTCCTCATTATTAACGAATTCATTCATGACTATTTTATAAAAGCTTTAAAAACTGAAAGTAAGATATTTTTTAAACAAAATGAGCTAAAAATAACGAAAAATACAGTAAGCACCTAATTGCAAACACGTGGATCTTTGTTTCAAGGTCTAATTCTGCTAAAACACACGCACAGCTGTTTCTTTTCTTTCCTTTTATTTCTTTAATCATCCCAATGATGAAATAGCTCTCACAGCATGTCGCTTACAATTGTATATAGTTTAGCTTGTATGGTAGGTTTAAAAGCTCGTGATATTTATATTTTATTTATAGAAACGTTTAGCGTACGGTCCGATGTCGATTTAACAAAAGGGTATTTAATGAATTCTCGATTTAGAAATACGAGTTTAATGAATTTCTCAATTTAACAACTGCAGTTTTAACAAATCTTTGCATTTAGTACTTGTTCTCTTTTTTTCCAATAAACGGTATATCTATTTTTAATTAATATTACTACAATTTAATAGATAATCAAAAGTCACAAAATTTTTAAGCATTAATGTTTTAAAATAATTTTTGCCTGAGAGCCAGATTTAAATTGTTAACATACATGTAAGAATTCATTTAGCTTCAGATACTGAATGTTCTTTTTATCCTTCTTCCTCATCTTTTCATCTTTCTTCAGACACTGGATGAAGTTAATTAAATGCTCTTTTAACATTTATAATGAAGTTATTTGTCATACGAATGCATTAAGAATTTAAAATGAAATTGACTGAAAATGAAACTTCAAACCATGACATTTGAGCTCTACATTCTGGTACAATGGCCTTTTCCAAATATTCATGGAAAGAAGTGACATCAGACACTATCAGTAATTGGCATCGAAATGTCTAGTTTTTTTAATCAAGTGCAATCAAATCGATGTATCTGACATCATAAGAATTCTTGAAGAACATCCTGGCGAAGTATGGATTCAGATTTTTCAGTCTTAATCTTTCACATTTTGTAGCTATCAATGCAGATTCATAGAATCTCGAGGTACAGTATGGTGATATAGTGCTATGCCAATGAATTGCGTATAAATAGTACTATGCAAATATCATTCAGTTGTTCATTCAGTTCTGCGCATATGAAGACGGTGAGTAGGATATGCATAGCTGGATGTGTAGTCATTTCTGAGCATTGCTAAAAGTAACATAATGGGCAAAACTCGCGATTTACATGGGTTCTATCAAGCGCGCAACAAATACGTGCTCGACGCATGAGTCATTAAATTTTAGAAATAGCTCGGGAACTGTGTTTCATTGTTCCACATTGTCATGAGTACAGCAAGGGTACACGATTACCGGAAACGAAAGAGCAACTTGGAGAACTGTTAGAGCAAGCTGCTTTGAATAATCGTGATCTTCAAAGACTGAGCCATATCGTGCGTCGTCAAGGATACCAAACTTTAGTTTAGGTGACCAATCATGATGGGAGGAATCAGACATTAGACAGACTGTGCAATGGTCACTTTTTTATGAGCTTCAGAAACGGTCCAAGAGAGAACCAGTAATCACTGCACGCTCCCGCGATCAACATTTTGCATAGGTCACAGAACGCTGTGACTGGACCATCGATGATTGAAAGCGAGTAGCATGGAGCGATAATTCTCAATTCAGACTGCAGCTTGCTGTACATGAAGCTGTAATTCAACACCCCAAGTTGAAACTACTTATGGTAGCCCAATGATGCTCTGTGGGGTTTTCTGTTGGCAATGTTTGCGACCTCTGATGTTAGCAGAAAACATTCTTGCATCATATAGGTACGCAATTCTGCTGGACGATAGCTTATAACATTCTCTATGAATGCGTTCGTCCTCTTGGGCAGATAGCTAGAGTGGCTTTGCCATATTCAAATAATCTAACCATCTTTTACATTTATTTAGGATACATATAGAAATACAAAACTTGTCTGTGTTTAACGTTTTGAATTGAGCATCTTGATGGAAGAAACTTATTTGAAATAATTATTTATTATATTAGACCTTGTACTGTATTGTAAATCTTACATCTGATTGTTGCATACGATGGGCTACGTTAGGTAGTATGCTCTTGAAGACTGCATTCCTAGAGGCAGATTTAGCTTACTATGTTGCACAACGTTCTTTAGCCGAGTAAATTACAAGTAGATGTGTGTAGTCCAATTATTCAGTTTTTGAATCTTATATCTTTGAGGCGATTTCTGGTATATGGTTAACATGTAAAAATGGAAATAAACATCTGAGCATTTTACCTTTAATTTAAAGGGGTGTTAAATAGCCTCAAAATATTACTGGGTTACTATTATTTTTTTTATTTAAACCTTAAGGGGTTTTACTTTTAACTTTTTAAAATTTAAACTCATACTCAATCTCTCTAGGTTTTGGACAACCTAAACTTAAAATAAAACTTACTAAAATGAATTAGTTAGAAAACAGAGAAAGGAACTAATTGGTTGATCTGACTTAAAATAATATTAAATATAACTTTTCTTAAAGCAATTAATTCACACGTAGCAAGGCAAGGCAGATTCTTCTTAATAAACTTAACCTGAAAAGGAAGCTGGAATAAATCTTCTCTGGTACTCGGTAGAATAAAACACTATTTCGACCAAAACATTTCTATAATTCACTCATTTTAAAATAAACTCAAGAATCACAAGTTCTTATTCATTAATCAAAACCTCTTAAGCACCCGAGAAGAAGTATTCAAACACCAATCAATCAGTTCCATTTCTAAAAAAAAAACTAGTTTTAACTTTCCTGGCATCTAAAAGTCATAACAAAATTTATCTTAAAACATATTCAAGAATCTTTAATAAGTGGTTAGTACATATTTGCTAAAAACAGGGCGCGTTGTGAGTACCCTAAATGGCATGAACATTTTTCAATAACCCCAAGCAAAATCTCCATGTTTCTTAAAAGCCTCCCGGCTCAAACAAATGGAGTGACTGAACAGACCAATTTCTTAGTACTAATAAAAAAAACAAATGCAAGTAATAATATAAAATCACACTCATTTATTAAATATCTAGGATAAATTTATGGGAGACCTGGCCAGACTACACTTACATAAAAATGCAACTAAAATTCTACATTAAATTTCTCCAAGAGTCATTTATCAAGATAAAATTTTGTAGTTTAACATAATAACGGTTATTTAGAATAACTGGAACATTAAATGAATCATTTAAACTGGAATTCACACAATCTTCTATAGAAATTACAATTAACATAAATTTCTTATTTTTGACAATAACATTAAATTCTTCCAAGACACATAGTTTTTATCTAATATATAATGCTTTTATATATATATATATTTTTTCCCGTTACGCAAGATTTAATTAAGATAACTACCAAAGAAAATATAATGTAACTCACAGTTGAAATACCGGAATTTCATCATCATAAGAAGCTATAGGCGACATCGGCAGAAGAATCCCCCATTGAACTCTTGAATTTGCTTTATAAGTAATCAGCTCCAAAATAAAGTTCAAGAAAAATGACGTCTTGTAGAACCATAATTGAAGGAATCTTTTAAGTAATCAGCTCCAGAATAAAGTTCAAGAAAAATGACATCCTGTAGAGCCATAAATGAAGAAGCCCGGAAATAAAAAATTCTGAGATATGGAAGTAGTTTGCACACGAGTTTCAACACTGAGGCGGCAGAAAACATACATTTTGCAGGAAAACCCACTTCAGGAAGTATCCGTTCTCTAACTCGGAAGAGATCGCTCTAATTTCTACCTCTTGCATAAATTTCAGGAAAGATTCTCAATTATTCACATATTCAACTTGAATCTATCTCTAATGAATACCGGCGCAAATCGCCGCAGGATCGCAAACGCGAGGCACCCGGAAGGGTGAAGCTCGGCCGCAGGGCCAAAAGCCCTATCTGCTAATTCTCTTCTCTCTAGTTGTATCAAAACTTAACTCAACTCAAAAACTGACTTCTAAAATCGTGCAAGAATCGAGGAAAACTCGGTTTCTCCTCCCACTCACAATTATAGGTCCAAAAGTTACACATAAAATTAAATTCTTGCCAATCCGAGACTTTTCAATATAATTTAATAGAACAAGTTCAAACCCCCAAACGAATCAGAATTAAGTCATTGTCTACAGTAGCACCTGCGAAAACTGGAAACTAAATATTCGACCCCCTCTGCTAACAAGCGAAAAATATAAGAAACAACAAAAACTGCCCTTTCAAAGATTCAATTTACAACTTCCACCGAAGCCATAAACAAGGCGACAAATCACAATGCTGAAACGTAAGTGAACAGCGGGAGCCCAATAACAGTGTCCACTTTCCCATTTTGGTAACAAAGACAAGAGAACAACGATATACTACTCAATGTTGCAACTGTCATCTTAAAAGGCATTTCCCACAGATGTTACTTCCGTTAGAAGACGCTCCCCCATTCTCGTTAGGAAATTGAACCGTTGAAGGAAAAATAATTGGTTAAAGATTTTAAGTACACTCTTTACAAAAATATATATATATTCATTACGCTCTTCACAATTTCAACTTAAAAAAAACCAAATACAAATACAATACTTAAATAATTGATTACTTAAATCATTAAAAACACAGAATTCGCGACACAACAGGGATTTTATTCTGCTTTGATGAAATATGCTCTCCAGCCATTGAAATACTATCGAATTTTAAAATGCTGATTACCCGGTGAGCTACCTGAGCAGTTACGACTGTTTGGCAAGATGTGTTTTCTTCACTGTACTGGGGAACGATACGAACTGAAAAGTAGCAAGCTATCGTTCATACAAATATTTTGAAGCTCTGTGATCTATTGTCCACAAACATTTTAACGATTAATTATTTTGCTACGCATTACAGAAAAAACTGTGAAAATAGTACCTAATGCTAATACTTCAGAAGTCTGTTGCTGTTAAGTAACCTAGTATGCTAGATATTTTAGCTTCTTTAGTAAACAGATGTTGCCATACTATTATCGAAAAATTCATTTTTTCAGAAATGTACATAATCCCTCTTTGCATATGATGTCAACATAGAGGCACACCTTTCAAAGGTTAATCACAGTAGGCCACTAAGTAATTAACTTTGACGTAAGCTAAATTTCACTGCATTTGTGGATGTAGTTACGAAAAATATAACAGTAATATATTTTACCTTAAAGAAACTACTAATAGCAACAAGAAACGGCATATCGGGAGTACATTCGCAGGGCTATAGTTTCGAAGGCTAAATTAAGCCTTTTTTAATAGCTGAGGAAAATAGACATGAGGACAGAAAAAAATATGTGAATAAGCAGGCCAAACATTCGATATTGCTGCAACTAAATGATAGGAAATAAAGCCTCTAGGGACAACTAATTGCTCCTTACCGACAGTTTGTCGAGAAATCTTTTTCTAAATGCCTTTCCTTCATTTTTCAGTCAACACGTGGTGCCAGCGGTTTTATTTAGCTGATATATTCTCTAAATTATTGTCTGTTATTATCGCGCAGGCACATGCTTCTCTGTCATCATTTCAGCATTTTCATTCCCGCAACTGACGAGGTGAGTTATATTAGCCTCTGAAACTCCAATACTATAAATCTATTTATGTTGTTTTATTTATGTTGTTAATTGATGTCATTGTTTCTTCCTTTAACATTTTGTTTTATTAAAGTTTACTTTATTTCATCATAAATTAATTTACAGCATTCAGTGATTATTTTATAGCTAATGTTCGTACGTGTCAGGAACGTAATACATAACTTTCAAATTCGATTTAAAGAATTATTTAAGCACTTAAACAATCTTTAAATGAAATAAATAATGATTAAAACTACACTCGAACTTACCAGTTTTGTCTACAATTATATGTTCTACTCAGTGGCAGACTGGACAATTTTCCTTTCTCAAACTCTGTCTTAGTATCTAGGAGATTACTATTATGTTAGAAAGCATAACAGTCTAAATAACCTGAAGTCTGCGTGTTACTTCAAATGTTTTATTCAACTATAAAAAAAGTATGAAAATAAACTATTTTAAAGATAATTTGATTGTTTCCAAAATGAAAGAAACTAAATTTTAATAATTAAATAGGATAAAAGTCAATTTATTTAATGCATATGGTTTATTTTCCATGGGGATGTTTTATAATGGGTGAAAAAATAAATTTGTGTCGTAGCAAGATGGACCATTATTTCTAGAAAGCAATTTTTAATATGTATCAAATAGCAATGCGTATCAGTAATAAATAAAGTTATTACAACAAATTGATATATCTCTTCTGAAGGCGAGGAATATTTGTAATAATATCATTCTCATGGAAGCACAGGAATTGAAAGAAAGGATTGATAACATATGTGAAACTATGGTTTCGAAATATCAGATCCTGGCAAAACAAATGTTTTGCATTATTAACATAGCAACAGAGTTTCTGTGGTAGAAGTGTTTAATACTTTAAAAGTCATTATTTCATCATCAATATAGGAAGTTTTCAAGAATGAGTTTTGGCACCATAGCTTACTAAATCAATGAAGTAACTATAGGCAGTATATATTCTTGGAATATTTTATTACTAGGTTCATTTTTTCTAACCTAACTAAGCAAAGAATGAATGGGAATGAAGGGACCATAGGGCGAGGTAGTGTTTTGTTCTGTTTTATATAAGATTAACGGTGCAAGCAAACAAAGAATTTTTTAGGAAGGAAAGCAGATATTTTTGAGTTCATGATAAAGATATATTTATTCCAATAAGAATGAATGTGCGTAATTTTGCAACCACACAGAAATATTTGTCTACACAGCAGTTTAACAAAGAAAAGTAAAAGATCTTGTATTTTATTTACATGCAAGTAAACTCAACAACAAATTATTTATTTTATTCCTTATGTTTCCGTTTAACTACTGATCTATTACGCAATTCAAGTGGTCTAGTTTTCAATAACAAGAATACAGTTTTGTAAAATAATGTATGTATTAATGGGTAATGAAATCATAAACTTTTTTTTAAAACTTCTGCAAAGTTTCAGATTGCCAAATTACTAGACTATTAAAGAATTAATGAGGCATGTTAATTTTACATACCTGCCGGAAAAAATTCACATTTTTGTATTAACCAGTTCGGTGAGCTTTTATACATTTATTGGAGTATATGAAGCTTGGAGACAAACTAATCCCGACGAATTTACATATCTTCAAAATGATAAAATTTTTATTTACGTGTAAGCAGAGGATAATATTTATAACACAAGCAAGGTTTTTTGATAAATACATAGAAGTCAAATTCAGGGACTAATTTATTAAAACCTTGTGAGAGTTTACACAACAGATATATATAACAACTATTATTAAATCACAGCCCTGACTTCTCAGACAGAAATTAAGTTCTTCCCATTAACTATTAGAACTTTCAGATTCTCTATCAACAAATGTTTTTAACTTTGTTTCCAAAGGTACGGTTTTACGTACATTCTTTCTGTTCATTATCACTGCTATGTGAAGGTAATTTTTATCCTTTTAAGGAGATCGCTCCAAGTAGGTAATGCCTGTTGTCCAATTTTATACAATTTATTTAAAAATAAATATTCTAACTTATTCACTTTTGTCAGTTCAAATAGTTTTAGATAAGTGAGTAATAAAAATCTTCTAAAATATGAAATAATGGCTTAATATTTAACACTTTTTATCCTCAGACTAATTTGCCGCCCCATTAAAGCTAAGACCCGTGTATACCATCTTTTAAGCTTGAAAGCTTTACCCTCTTTTAAGGCTTGAAAGAATGCATGAACGTTAAAGGCCAGGAAATACTGTATTTTACGTGGGGAAAGACGCCTTATGCTGAAAGAAATTCTCAAATAATTTTCGATTTGCACGTATCAAGTATTTTATTTCAAATGTTCACATTTTTTATAAAATTATTTAGTGACGTGATCAATAATTTTATGAAGACGCATATTATACAAGTTTGTTGAGTACGCCTGCTTTTCACTTAGCAATGGTAAAAATGCACATGACTTTTTTAAACCTATCATTGATAGTCCTGCAATTACTGTTAGGATATTTTTATCACAATCAGTTAAAGAATTTTTAGCAAAGCTAAATAAGTTATTTTTGTATGCAACAAATAAGAAAATAGCAAAGCAAACATTCTAACTTCTTTATGTTTAATTATGGGTACAATTACGTATATATAACACGAGAATGTATGTATGTGTAAGAAATGCTAATTTAGTTTTTAACATACAATATCATAAACTACTAGGCATGATAAAATGTTGGAAATGTAAAATCGTGAAGCTTTCTTTAAAGAAATGAAGCTAGACATAGACACAATTTTTCATCGAGAGGTCTGAAATAACTCCAATCTTTCTGAATTGTGAATAGCAAAGAATCACAAAACCCAAATGTTCCCCCTTAACTATGCATCCATCAAAGTTTAGAGAAGAACATATATGAAAAGAAACATGGATAATGTGTTCCAGGAAATGGATTTCGATCAGTAATAATAAAGGATCGATCAAGGTTTACAGTGTGGATGTATTTATAAGAATAGCATTATGATTATGTACAAAGGAGATTTTTCACATTGAACGAAGAAAGGAAATTCATCACAATTTCATACAGAGACTCGTGGTAAAAAAGTTCTTTGATATGAATGAATGTATCATTTGCGAGTCCAATGATAATGCGTACACTAAAGCTGAATCTTTTAATGCTGCAGTTTGAAACACTACTCTAAAAGAAATATCCTTCATATTAAAATTTTATCTGAAAGAGCTGATTTACAACACAGCAAAGAGATTATGGGTCTATTAAACTGTATTAGTATTACTATTTGCTTCTAATTTAAATAAATAAAGATCACTTCATAATTAAACAAAACATTCTCGACAAAGCGATCTCGAAACGCATATTCGAAGTTAATATTATGAAAGAACTGAAAAACGAAAGTTTTGCAGCGAAATATATTTAACGAAATACTGAATCAGGATCTGTTTTGTCGAGTATTTAGAACTGATTTACAAAAATTTAAGAAAAGTGGCATCTGAATAGGAAACGATATTTATTTTTTGAACTCATAAAGAATATCCGAACTCGTAAAATGCCAAGCTTAATTATTCTAACCAGAATTCCTCGTACTGTGTATTCCTTCAGTGTACCAGAGAAATCTTTCTTTAATTGTGAATCTCAAATTTGTATTTGTCTTTTTGTACATAGTATAGCTCTCACAAAGAAAACATAAGACTAAAATTATCTAAAATGTTTAAAACATTCTTCATTAGTCCACTTGATAGCTTAGTAGGTGTACCTAAAGTAAAAAGACATATCTGTTTTGGCTGTCAAATTACTGACTATTTCTCGGACATATTTTTCTTTACATTAGATTACATCTGGATCAAAATAAGCGTCATGTAATCAATATAAATTTCCCTAACTGACAAGTCAATTTATTCCTCCGCGAATTTAATATATGTTTCTAGAATTCAAAAAATCTCAGAAGGCATTATTCACGTTCCGATTTTCTAAAAAATATTTCTCTTTTTACAAAAATGTCAAGAAAGTGAAAAGATATGAACAACTGGGAAGGAGTTATAAATGACAGATTAAGAGAATTTGGTATGAGGTAGACTATAAATATCGTATTCGTACAGATTTCCTTATCTAATGCTTGAACCATATAGTCTGTTGTGAATATGAAACGGCATAAAATTTACTGATAACTACTGCCGGCTGATTAGCTTTTAGAAGACATCTTCTAAATTTTTAGTGTATGATTTTGCAGTAATAATGGCGTCATGATAAATTACGAACTATCACGAATTACACTAGCCACAAACACAAAATTATAAGCTTCAGCCTCTTTGAGTTAAACATTATTTTTAGGAAAGATCCCAAAGGGTGAATTATGTTCAGTCTCTTTCGGTTAAACTCTATTTTTAGAAAGGAGCCAAAAGGGTGAATTAGGGCCACCTATTGCTGATTTTTTTTCTTTTGTTACACATCATCCATCTTTAATTTTGCTCCTCATTAACCACTTACAAGTTGGGTAGCTAAGCCCCCAGTAGCTGAGAAAATCATGTTTTAAAATGCTTCGGAATTTGTTGCTATGTTAATTCGCATGACTCGTGTTGTTCAATCTTTATTCTTTACCATCGTTTAAAAATGATTTACATAATCGTGTTAGAATTTCCATGGCTATTTTTAATATTGTATCAGATTCACGTAATCTTAAAAGTGAATATTATTCAGACTTGAGGATCGTTTTCTGAGTAGGACTAAAATAAATTAATCCACTCTTCCGTGCGTTCTCTCATGGTCTTAGTTAACCCTTCCACTAGAAATTTTAAGAAACGTAGTTCAAATCCCGGCGAGGGCGCAATCGATTTATCACGTTCCCTAACTTCGAAATGTTTAAACGGTTTGTATAGGACTATTCAAGTCTGTGCCCCTGAATTCGAATTTTACAAATCATTGCAGCCGATACGACATTGCTGTTTACTACCTCAGTTTGATCTCATAAACTGTAAGAAGTCGAGAATCATATAACCCCATTCTGATTAATTTTCCTCACCAAACGCCACGAAGCAAAGGTTATGACGGTGACTGTAATAGAAGATATTTTAAGTTATTACTTGTGAAAATTAAATAATACCTTCCAAAAATAGCTATATAATTATAAGAAACGACAAAAAGAAAATTGAAATACCTTAGGAAAGAAAAAAAATCTTGATGACCCAATATGCTGCGAATCGTCGGAATTACTAATGTCAGTTTCATCAGTTTTGTCTACATACTGAATGTGAAATTAAAAGAAGAAATGCATGCGTTACATTTTAATGAGTGTACAAAATGAGACATAAAACACTTTCACTACATACTTTAATTCAATAAAATATTCGTATAGAGATGGGAAGGATGATAGTGCCTTTTTAATTGGACATTCATATCGAAGGTCAGATAAAATAATTTCAAGAAGTTAAGAAGTTAGGTTGTTAACGCATTTAGACGTTATTTCAGAAAAGGTACGTGATTTTCATTTAAAACGAATGACGATAATAAAATAAACATAGCATTCCTTAAAAATTATATATTATACGCTATAAATGACAGTTGTAAAGCACAGTGGTTCATGCTAAGTAAGTTTTAGATTTAATTATTTATTTATTGAATTGCCAAAACAAAAGAAAACTGCTTACTTTCAAAACAACTGATTTTACTCGAGGACTTTTATATTACAGTGGGCACAAATCACAAAAACCCTGTACAGTTAATTATTTTCCCAAGGAAAGGTTGTGATATATAATTACACAACGTTCAGGATTTCTTAAAATAGTCTTACTACAAATTTAATTTTGTCAGAAAATGTAACAGTGAGCAGTAAAACAGTGTCACATAAACGGCCATTTGTAAAAGTACGAATATTTTTTTTTTCTTTTTTTAAAAAGAATTTATTATAATTATTAAAGATGAGCATTTCCCATGTGCTATTAGATACTAATTTCATGCTTTTGTTACATAACGTGGACTGTTTTTGTCCTAAAATGGTATCAAAAACGTAAAAGGGTGTGATGTTATTTTAGCTAAAAGGTGAAATGTAGGGTTGTATGGAAAATTTACGGAATTGTATAATTTAAGTATATATTTTACAGAAAAGAATTTTATTAGTATGGTATATATATCCCTATACTACTATTTCTACCAGCAGCATCGTAAATCAGCCTGAATTCATCCATTATTTTCATATAATGAACACACAACACTAACTATCCCTTTACCCGCAGATCAGTTTTTATATGCCTAATAGAAGCTAAGTGCTAAAAAATATTAAACTTGCATCATGGTCAAGTCCTATGCAAGACTTTATAGATCATTCAAAAATTAACAGTCGTAGGAAAACGATTTGCTTAGATTACAGCTAGCTGTTGAATTGGATGTAAATGTGGTTTTGCTTCTGTTCTATTTTATCTGTGCTCCCCTTATTGGGCAAAACTTCACCTAGCGTTTCCTTTATCTATACTTTGAAAAGTGATTGGGAGTGCAACTGGTCTGTTCTTTGAGATCACTCATTATCACTGAAGAAATAAATTCATTGGCATTACTGTTTGCTTTGAAAACAGGACTCAATTAGGATTAAAACATAGCTTCTAAACTACTGCATACTATGATGTATGTGCCAAGCTGCTATGGAGAATTTTTCTGCCCGTTGTACGGGTGGGGAGATAACACTTTCTCTAATTTCTGCCAGACTTCAGTGTAACAGAAAGCTGTACTAAATGATTGTTTATATCGGTCTAAAAAGTAGAACTCGGCGCTATTAAAAGAACTTCAAAGGCGTGTAATAATGTAATAAACTAGTCGCAATGTCTGGAAAATATTTAGGCTGAATATTTAGGGCTGGAGAAGAGTTCACCGAATTTCCATCAACTTCCGTCAAGTACAAAAGACACATGAGGCCTTGTCATTGTCCCGCTGGAAAAGAATGAATAACATTTACTGAAACAAATTGATCTTCTTGATAGCTTTCTTCAGAACTTCCAGAAGAAAAGTATTATTCTGTGTTTATTAATGTGTTGTTCAATGCAAGCATATATGGAAATACATTTTTTAATTTCTAATAAAACTTTTGCAATATCTTTTTTATAGTGGCCTTTTTGGCCCACCAGCGGCCGAGCTGTAAAGTCACTGAACACTGGTAGTTCGTTCCGAGGTTCGAATCCCGCGAACGGGCTGGCTGTATGGGCGTTTTCGCGGTTTTTCCCCGTATGTAATGTGTTAATACGAACCAGTTTCCCTTAGAACGTCCTCTACGAAGGCATCCCTCACTTCCGTATAGTGCCTTAGGGCGAAACACGTAAATAATAATAACAATAATAATAATAATAATATAGTGGCCTTTGAATCGCCGATTTGATAAGACAGCTAAACACTTGTAGTTAAATCTGAGACTGAATGCCGGTGACTGGCTGGATATAAAACAGGAATAGGTGCTATTTCCTTTTCAAACATCCTCCACAAGGGTATCCTTTCTTAGACTGATAACTTTCGCGTAATTTGCCTGAATTATGGTGGAACTACGAACTTTTTCTTACCAAATTATTGTAAACTGTTCAAGTTCTGTTCTCACTCTTCTCAAAAGCAGTTCATTTATACTGCTTTTCAAGAAAAGAAAGTTTTTTAATTACATAATTAATGTATAATTTAGATACATAATTATGACACGTTGATTATAAATTTTTATAGATTGCTAAATTTCTTTCCATTTGACAAAGTTTTTCTTTCAGCTGTACACGTGGCACGTCTAAGCCAGGTTAAAATGCCGAAGCGAAATCGTCATAATTTCATAACGTGGCAATGCGATCATAATCCCAAAGTAACTTTACGTAATTTAAATATCTTGTGTCGTTGTTGACGAAATTTCACGCAGTGTAAATGTTATAGTGCTTGAACGTCTCATAAATCTGAATACTTACTGTGATCAAGTAATTATCGGAACTTCTTTTTTTAACGAAAAAAAGGTATTTGTACTTTAAATGGTTTATTACTATTCCGATAGAGTTAACTAAATGTTCTGCTTGAGGGCAACGATTTGTAAATTTAATATTTTTTAGAAATGATACATAAAAATGAAATTTTGAAATTACCCAATGATTATATATAATATACTTTATAGATAGCTTTGCCTTGGGCAATTACTTTAAAGAAATAGCCACTATCCAAATGACCAAATAAAATAACGCTAGGTCTTTCTCCCAGCTGCTATTTCTTTTCAAATTTCGATAAGCATTTTGAACGATTAATGCCCATATGAAATAAAAGACAATATACGTTATCATTTATGCAAAATGAAAAAGATAAAAGAAGATCGCTTCGGTATATGAGTAGAATCTGGAAAGAATAATTAACAGCACAATTACTAAATTTAAGTACAATTAAATTTACTTAGAATGGAATACGCGAGTGCAGGGGAAGATTCATTTTGAAATTTCAAAGACCGAGATGCAAGGTTTACATCAGCAATGAAAATTCTGAATATAAATTTTTTTATTATAAATATATAAAATTTCTGATATACAATGCAAGTGAATTTCTTTTATATCCTTGAATGACGAACCAAATGTTATTATATAGCAGTTCCTACAACTGAAAATACCTCTGAGTAGAGTGTTTTTAATTAAAAATTCGATTATATGCAAATAATTGATATTTTGTATTTTAATGAAGACAAAATTTAGTTAAAGTGATGGAGCCCGAAGTATAAAATTAATAAAATGAGAAACTTGACAGAATAAGTTAAAGTCTGTTAATTTTAATTTTTAGGCTTACTTTACATGAAAAGGGCCGAGATGTTTGTCATTTTTGGATAAGATACCGAGATGAGGACTTTGATTTTATTCGTTATGAATTAAGATGTAGACGCAACATTTGCTCAATACCGTATTTTATTCACATGGTATTTTTACACGAAACCTTTCAGCTGGTACGTTTAGTAAGGAGGAAGGTTTTGCATTTAAGATCATGTGCACTTCCAGTGCGTCCTGAAGTCTGGCATGTTTTCCGCGCGTCAGAGGAAATGTTTTTGTTGACTAATGATAGCTACTTAATTCATAGACTTCTGTGTATTTGCCATGTATTTGAAGAGTATTACAATGGTGTCATAGTTTGACTTTACTGAAAGACTAAGTAGCAGATGACTAAAAAAAAGACCAACACTGAGTAATCATAATTTTTGCTGGATGTATATGTGAATTTAGTAATACTTCTTAGAATTTTCGTTACTTCTATAAGGCTACTTCTTCTCAAAGGTGGTTTCATTGCAGAACTTTGTCCATTTCTTAACAGTCGCAGTATGTTAAAAAACGTTCTGCTTAGCTCCTGTTCAAGAAAGAACATATCTTAAATATTTTCGATTCCATCTGTTTCAATCCTGACCTCCTGAGGACTCTTTTATGAAGCTCCTTCCCTTACAGTGGCGAGAAATAACTGAATAGTAGGCCAGCAGCATCCCATACTGTTTGAAGTCGATATCATTGAGTTCTGATTTAATTTTGCAGGATCAGTGGAGAATGGATTTATTTTTCAGATTCGTAACTAAGCATGTGAACTTTGTGAACCAATACCAGAAGTTCTGATACCCAGTAGTTCCTTAATAATAATATTTTATAAAATAATTACATTTTTGGCTGATTCCTTGAAAAATTCTCCAGTTTAAACTTAAAGAAAAGTAGTCTTCTTTTGACATGCACCCCCCCCCAATCTAGCACTGGCTAAAACACATTTCGCTACTGCATGATAGCTGAAGCCAGTAACTGTTATTATTTACCTTTTCGTGTTTGCACGTATTCCATAGTGTCAGAAATTTGCATAAATCGCAACCGCAGGTCTAGATCATTCTGTCCCCAACAGCGAATAGAATTCACCGTACCTTTCCTACTCTGCTTCACTTGCAAGAACCCGTATTATGACTAATTACAATAATAAAGGCTCGGGGCTTTGCTCAGTGCTTAATTAATTATATTACAATTACTGGCTGATAACAACCATATTGCAATATGTCACAGAGACGTCTTCTCAATGAAGGGAAGAAGTTAAATCTGGAATTTTTCCCGAATTTTTTATTCGCTAACTTACACGCCATACAAACTGGAAATTAGATATTTTATCAATATGAAAGATGTTATTGGTTAAGGTAAATGTAAAAAGCTATAACGTTATCTAAAAAGCTATAACTTTTAAGCTTCCTTAAATAACCCTGCGCAATTTATCCCAAGACAAGCCCAATTCACATTTTGAAAGTATGAAAAATATGTCCTGCAGAATTATTCATAAGTGAAGAAACATATAGGAACAGAACTGGATTATTTGGATTACGGCAAGCACGCAAGCGTTATCTGTCTAAGGAAAGTGATGCCTTTGTGAAGAGTTTTCGAAGAAGACGTTGCTCATATTCAAGTTAAGCATCTAGGTCATTTTCGGGGATTTAAATTTGACCAAACGACGAGAGTTCAGTGGATGTACCGCTCGGTCACTGGTGAACAGAGACATATAGGGAAATCTACTGAACTATGTTGTCTAAACTATTAAAGCTCAAGATCGATAATTAATAATTTTCATAATTATATAACAATTTAAAATTAACGTTTAAACGCTTCGTGTTGAATAAAAGAAAAAAAACATTTTTTTCAAATTACAATAATGAGTATTTAGATATGTATAATTATACCTATGAACATAAATTGTTAGCTTTGTCGAGTAGAATTATCCAATTCTAACAGCCGCCAGACTTCTTAAATATACATTTAACAACTGAAAAAATAAGAATTGCTCAATAATCTAATGATTAAACTGCCCAACAGTAACCTTAGAAATAGAAGTATTCATTTGAGTGAAAATGAAATTTCAAGAAGGATATGGAGCGATATATTTAGGGTAAATTTATTTTAAGGGAAGAAACCTTATGTTTAATAGCTGCCGGGAAGTGAAATTGTTCTATGAATAATGTTCTGCATGATGATGAAATGTCTCGCAAATTAAATTCAAAACAGTACTATGACAACATTTCTTTGCGTTTACACTTGATCATTTGTCTTCAAGTCTTGTTGATTTGTACGACGTTCAGTGCGTATATATTGCTAGAAGTAATAAAGTTCAAAGGTAAAGAAGATGAATGAATGCAAAGATATTAAATGAATACAATATTTGTACAGACATTCGTCTAGTCTGAATTACAAAAGGGGATGATTGAATGTTCTCTTGTATACATAAAGAAATTAAGCATTGTGAAACTCCAAAATAAACTGCAGTTGGGAAGAAATTGAAAGAAGCATTTACTTACTGGGATTCTGCTGTGTTTGCTTCCGCAGTCTGTGAGAAAAAAATTCTTCCATTTTCTTCATTTCTATTTTTAGTTATACCTCTAATTTTTTCACTTTTGCTTTTGAAGAGAATATAAACTAATAGCATTATATAAATTTAATTTTTTTTTCTTTAACTACTTTTAAAATGCTTAAATTCAGTTTAGTTAATGAATATCATGTATGCTACTTATTGTTTATAGAATACTTATTATATCTCAATGTAATTCCACTGTTTGCATCTGGATCCATAAAACTGAGGGTAATAATTAGAATCGTGACAATTATTTAGTTTTATTAACAGTCAGGTTCAGAATTAAATCGTATCTTATACTTCTTGATAGCTCATGTCGCAATGTTTACTCAAATCAGAATGTTACGTAAAGTGACGTGACACAGCTTAAAAGTGGGAGTTAAACTTAAAAGCTGTCTGATAGAGGTTTCGCTGTATTGCAGCAATCCCGGCTGAAGTCCTAACTTACATAAGTAGATATGCGGTTGGTAAGAGATTTAAATGTTTATACGGCATTTCTCCTGCCTTCTTGGCATGCCTTTGTGGTGTAGTGGTCAGCACGCTCGGTGCGTATTCGACAGTCCGTGGGTCGAGTCCCGGCGAGAGCATTGCCCATTTTTCACATCTCCTGCTTCCAAATAACCTAATGTCTCTACAGTGGCGCCCGAGCTAAAACGATGGTGGATGATGATTCTCTACCACCAGGATTTGGCTATTGGTCCCCTAATCCCCAGTCGCCCTTTAGAAGAGAGAGGATATAAGGTATTTCTCCCGCCTTCGTGGCATGCCTTCATGATGTAGTGCTTCATAGTGGCACGCTTGGCGCGTATTCGAGACGTCCAGGGTCCGAGTCCCGGCGAGGGCATTGCTGATTTTTCACATGTCCTCTTCCAAATAACCTAATGTCTCTACAGGTTTAGCCAAGATCAGTAGACAAAAAAGGTTAGGCTCTTTTCAGTGCTAACGTCACTTACTCGCAGAAGTGGAGGAAACAATGATGCATAATGTGTA
>KK114153.1:550022-562556 GCA_000611955.2 Stegodyphus mimosarum | reverse complement strand
GAAGAAGTTGCTTTTGAGCAAACTAGAAGTCACTGAAGTCATACAAGTGTAAACTTTGTAGTATAGCAACCTAGAGCTGAGCTGTAGACGTGAAAAATGAGCAATATCCTCGATGGAATTCGAACTGTGGTCTTTCCAATACTAGACCGATTTACTTTCCAGTTACACTAAGGCGACACGCGATAAGGAGGGAGAACATACTTTGCACGCTGACTTCTGCTTTTCAAACTTGCGGAAATAAGAGAAATATTTTCTGAGTGTGATCAAGTTTATATGTGTTTGCTTTATGACTGTGTAACATTATACTAACATAAAATTACACGTGGCTCTTGCCTGTTTAAAATTGCTAAATAACATTAGAATAAGATAAACGCTCTTTATTACTGGATTATATAAAGCCCTTTTTTTCTTTCATTTGTGTCTTATATTTTTAAAGACTTCAAGTTCACAGTTTACTTCGAAACTACTCTATTCATATCTTAGCAAAAGATGTTATCTTGATTACTAAGAGATCTAGAGAAAAAACATTTGCTTGATATGCTACATCATAATCCTTTATCGAAATGTAAAAGGAAAATATTGTAATAAATTTTGAATGAAGTGTGCTTTGCAATTTGCAGGCTTCGCAATTCTTACCCACATGCTTTTACAAAACGATGTAAAAAACACTATTTAAACGCTATTATATTCATAATTAAAACAGTTTTAAAGCATTATAACGGGATAAATTTATACATATTTTCAGAGATTCGAGATTTACATTTTAAAGTTATACTTACATTTGAACTAAATAGAAATTTAATTCGAAATATATTCATTTTTCATAATAAAAATTCTTATTCAGTGTGTAGTTACAAAATTATGCATACCGCGGTTACATATCATAGTTCAAATAAGAGTGTTTGCTATTCCTCTAAAGATATGTCTTATGATGAGCCATAGAAGTGTAATTGCTTGGAAGTGTAGTGTGGAGATATATGATAGGACACTACTTATATCATCAAATGAACTCGCAGATCATAAGGATTTAAGTAGGTTCCTCAGATGAAACGTCAGAATAACTACTTAACATTTACAAATGTAGTATCTTTGCAGCTTAACGTGTCTCAAGGCAGTATGAAGGCTCGAGGAGTTTCTGTACACATTTATATATGCTGTGTAAATTTACTAAAAATTTATGATGTTATCTTTGTGAAATCCCTGAACTTTTATATTGCAGTCAGATGCATTGAGGGTTCCATTTTTTTATTTCGACGGAGCCGAGTAAAAAAAAATAAATAATGTCTTATACCTAACTTACACTACCTTTGCCTTAAAGTTTAAATTTCATTTATTTTTAGACAGCTTTAAACATTGTTTTAAAGTTGGGGTTTATAATGGCTTATTTGCTCACACCGTTTGTGTTCGACTACATTTCAGTACTTGTTTAATCATATTTTTAAATAGTGTAACTGCAAATAACAAGGTATTTATTAAATGTTAAATACTGTGCTTTCCACATTCGAGCTGGACTCCCTAATTATAAAGCAGGGCCCAATTTAATTGTTTTCTGCTTCTAACTACATTCCCTAGAAGTAAATGTCTCATACTTGAGCAGGTTAGTGTGCAGCGACAACGAGGCAGTGCGCAGATCCATACAAATGCTTCATTGCCAGAATAGTGCTTTAGCGGTTTCTCACTTATCAACTAAAATAATACGGAGACATTATGATAAACGTTCGTTGTCATTTTTTGAATCCTGAAAAGTGTTTAGAGACAAAAATCATGTTACATCTTCAAAAGATAAAGTGATATTTTTTATATAATATTCATCTGTGTGATTAAAATCTATTATTAAATTGTAATTTCTTAATAAAAGAGCACGGCTTTTTCTAAAAATGCTTTCGTACGCGATATTTGGTTGTAAAGAAACGTTCTGCTATTTAAGTAATTGATGTAAAAATTTGAAATCTGAAACAACGTAACATTAGTAGACATTTGGCGTGTAAAGATTACGACTCACTAAACTGTTTGGTAATATATGGAATTTAATATGTTATGAAAAAACAACTAACGTAAAATTTATAAAGAAATTATTCTGCATTTTTGCTATAAATTTTATTTTGATCAATTTGTTATTTCAAGTTTGCGTTCTTTGTTCGAACACTGATTAGAAAGATCTTTCATCACGTCTCTGGAGAGTATGTACCCATTGCAATAATCGGAATGCAAAACAAGTCAGTCTTTGTGTGGATAGAAAAGAAAATTATTTTATGTCCATATGAATTCAACAATCTGAAAATATCAAAGAATAATATATTCACTAACTCTTTTGCAATTTCGGGCAAAGTACATTGACTTACCTTGGCAAAAGTCTAACACAGTTGCATTTCGGATGTCTTTAACACTACCAACTGAAGATCCACTGTTTTAAGCTGTATTTCTTTAATTATCATGAAATAAGTATACTATATTATCTGAAGAAACAATCTTCAAATCTCTTCCGTAAAATAATATAATAATATGATATGAAAAGCACAGTATATGGTCGTTATAATATTTGTAAAATTTGTTTTAAAAATTTAACTTAAACGTGTTTTGAATAGTGTGAAAAATAAATATTTTTCAGTCATTCAAAAAATGCTTCTCAGAAAAGAGGAAATGTATTATCATTTGTAAGGATTGCCTTGAAATTATTTTTTGCATTAAATAAATCGCTTTGGCGCAACTTTTGAAAATTCTGTCAATTTCTTTGTATTTTTCAACCGTAAATGCACTTATCATTACACATAAAAAGAATTTACTTCAATACGTACATATTGAAGACAAAGCTATAAACAGGTTAAAAACTTTGAGACCATTAAAAGCCATTTCTTAATGTATTCTCGTAATGCAAAAGTTAGCAATAAGAGCAGGTCATTAGGAGATAAACATCTTCAATTCGGAGCGGGACAATTGCTTGTTTTCAGTAACTCTCGTTTTAGAATTTGTTTGCCTGCATTATAAAGGCATCATTTTCGGATGCTACAAGCAGAGTTAAGTAAAAACTAATTTTTGATACAGCACACAAAAATAAAATAAAACTTTATCTAAAGAATAAACTTTAATAGATTTTTCAAAAAACATATTACCATAATAAGATATATCATCAAAAGGGGAACTAAAATAAAAGGGAATTCAAAGTACGTGGAAACATTCACTTCTCTCATGTCCGCATTATTCAAACAAAGAGACTATTCACATGTACGTATACATACATACATGTATGTACATGTTCGTACATACTTATGTGTATGTCTGGGTTCATGATGAGTGTAATTTAACCTTATCTGTACAGAAACAAATTATATTTCTTAACAATGTCAAATGTATTTGAAATAAGTACCACTATTATGTACAAACACAATATGAAATAAAAAATATTAAAGGTTAAAAAATGCTTAAATACTACTCCTTCAACATGCATTTATTCCTTTCGCTTCGTTACTTTTATCTGATCGAGAAGTATAGAACAGCAAAATATCAAAAAATAAAATTAAGAAATGAGCAAAACGGATATGAATAATGAGAGCGAAAAAGAAGGTTTAAATTTCTAGGAGATTTATTTTGAAAAATCAAAACAAAGAACAAATGCGAAATCCTGCGGAATTAACGGTGAGGTGGAACGTAATTCGCCATTTGATGGTAAAAATTGTGCTTAGTAATGTGTTTTTTGTAAAATGTATTAAGGCTAGTAATTCTTTAGGTAACGTTTAAGAACTAAAAGCGAAACAATTTCTTAACTGTCCAAGCATGTGCTAAATCAGACAGAATAAGGAAAATTACTTTTTTCTTGGAAATGTTTTCAGTTATTTACTTAAATTAATAATGTTCAAATGTTCTTATTACTTTATAAATACATGTAAAAATTGCAAATGTCATATTATGCTCATTCATATTATGTAAGCTTATCATTAATAACTTCACTTCTTTTAGGAAGTTTGCCGAGCGCATTTTAAGGTAATCATTACTCCATTAAATAAATTCTTTATTGAAATCTTCCAATTTAATGCAAATTTCTGCAATCGTTTTTATTTCTATAAAATTACATTCTAAAAAGAGGTTTAGGTTACATTTATAGTACTAGAGAACGTTTTAAGTATATAATAAAGAAATTACTTTTTGCAGATAAATAACTTATTAGTTAAACTAACTTAATTAGATATTTGAATTACTTTTCTGTTTACCAGTATGCAGCTTAAATGGAAATAAAATTTCTTTCAGAAAAATTTATATGAAGCCATTTATTCGCTTAGGCAGGTAACCTCCAATATTCTACCATCACACCTTAAAAAAGTCAATAGCCTTCGCCTCACTTGCTTGGGCCATTATAAGTTACTTGTATAATAAACCTATCAATGCTATTCGTTGACATTACATACATTCTTTTAGAAATACCTCATATAATCGAAGAAAATTGCATTCTTTATTTTTTTTATTAATACTGCGTGTATCATCAGACCAATAGCATCCCCTCACCCCCAAGGCAATCATATGAATGTTGTTTTTTCAAGATATGATATTTATCATTGCTCAGATAACGCTACAATAGCTAATAACTTACAGTAACTAACGTTGCTTAAAGCTAAAAAAAATTCTATTTACTCTTTTAGTGTTCACTCAAATTTCGGAATATTTTCACGCTTTCGTTAAACAAGTAAAGTACGTTGTACACGCTGCATACAAAAAAGGGACAGTTGTATATCACCCATTCTACTGGAGCAACTGACGAAACTGAACTTGCAGTTTTCATGTCTTGAAAGTGCGACTTAAGATATATATTAGATTTGTATATAGCATTGGTTTGATACAGGTCTTTTGATACAAAATTGGACTGTTTTTAAATAACATATCATTTTTTCCATATTTCGATTTTGCGACTAAACTTACAATTAAATATTAAATTTTGTAAAATTTGGTAAGAAATGTACCGAGAAATTTAAAAATTAATCTTGGTGCACTTATTTCAGTTTACGCCAAGATTAATTCACTTGGCAAAATTTTCAATTTATAGTAATCTGTTTTGCTTTCTTTTTTTTCATTGTACACGGGCTGAAAAGAAAGGTGCAATGTTCATTCTTTCAAAAACAAAGTGCGTAAAGCACATTTGGCTATATTATCGCTTATAAAAAATATGCCAAATTTCAAAACGCGCCAATATATAATACACTCACGTTTGTGAAAATTGCAACACCATGAAGGACTTACGCGAGTGAGCTGAAATTTTCAGGAAAAGCAAAGTAGCGCATGATATGCAAATGATTAGAATTGCAAATCCGTAGCGCATGCGTATGCTGAGCAGCGCCCTCTGAACGGCTGATGGATCCGAATAAATAGACGGCTGTAGCGAGGCGTGTATGGTTATCGGTGGTTATCTGCTAGTGGTAAACGTTAACTCAATCTGTACTTATGCCTCGTCGACGAAAGAGAGCGAGATTTGAACAACTTACAGAGTTTGAACGAGGGAGAATCATCGGCCTTCGTGAAGCTGGATTGTCGTATCGTGCAGTAGCCTCTCGTGTGCAGCGTAACAGCAGCACAGTGATGCGCGTTTGGAAGCAGTGGACGGACGAGTGTCGGACAACTCGGAAATCCGGGAGTGGACCCCGAAATGTGACGTCAGCTCGCGATGATAGACACCTGGTCCGCATGGCGCGGACGGACCGTACAGCTTCCTCTAGACAATTGGCAGCACTGTGGTCAATAGCTACAGGTGTTTCATTGTGTGCTTCATCAATTCGTAGACGTCTGCTGCAGTGTGGACTGCGCGCACGGACTCCTTTATACAGGATCCCCCTAACGCACGACCATCGCCGCCTGCGGCTACAATGGGCCAATCAGCATAGAGACTGGCGTGCTGATTGGCAGCATGTCGTGTTTTCTGACGAATCCCGCTTTAATTTGTGGTACCATGATGGCCGCATTCGTGTCAGACGCTATGCCGGTGAACGCCACCTTCCGGAGTGCATTATCGAACGCCACAGTGGACGAACACCCGGAGTTATGGTCTGGGGCGCCATAGCATATCATAGACGATCTCAATTGCTACGAATTGTGGGCAATCTGAACAGCAACCGGTATATCCGTGAAGTTCTACAGCCCGAAGCTGTTCCCTTCCTTCAAAGCTTGCCAGGCGCTGTATTTCAACAGGACAATGCCCGCCCTCATACTGCTCGGATTGTTAAATCCTTCTTTGCAGCGCAGCAGGTACAGCTTCTTCCTTGGCCTGCGTGTTCCCCGGATATGTCGCCAATTGAACATGTGTGGGATGTCATTGGTCGGCATCTTGCTCGTGATCCTCGTCCTGTTGCGTCTGCAGACGAACTTTGGGTACGCGTACAAACGATATGGAATGCTCTTCCTCAGTCAGACATTCAAACTTTGTTTGACTCCATGCCACGTCGTGTAGCAGCACTTATTGCGGCGCGTGGTGGCCACACAAAATACTGATTCTGATCTCTTGTTCTTGTTTGTTTGCTTTGAACATTTAATCATTTATTTGTACCACTACCACTCAACTGTGTATTAAATTGCATTCAATTATGACGATTCCTTCTTGGTGTAGCAATTTTCACAAACGTGAGTGTATATACATTCGCGTATATCTTTGGAAATTTTGAATGAAAAACTCGAATGTTTTGCAGGTGTGCTTAGAAATGTATCTACTTTAAGATGATTGTAAACTTTTTGCAGGTTATAATTCAAACACGTTTTAGAAATATATATAAAAGTTACTATAAATATAAATTAAAAAAATAACTCAGAAAATATCTGCGAATTTTATTTGAATTAAACCTAAATATCAAATTGCGAAAAAAGAAATCAAGAAAGTTTAATAAAAAACGAGATATTAATAAATATAAACCAAATTCAATTAACACTGAGGAGCAGAAATATTGACAGCTCATTTTTTAAGAACTACTCTTGCGAATTTTACTAAATGTGGCACTTTGGCATAATGTGAGTCATAGATTTGAAATATGGAAAACAAAGTCAGAATGTCATTTGAGAAAAAATCCGATTTTGAATCAGAATACCTATGTTAGAACAATGCTATGTTTAAAATTGACATATGTTCCAAGTCGAGCCTTCGAGACATGAAATACGCAAGCTAAATTTCGTCAATCGGCTCAGCAGAACGGGAGATAACTACTCCATTTTTTTTGCAAGGTGTGCGTGATAAAACAGTGCGTTAAAGAAATATACAGGAAGTATGAAGTATTTCTTTCTTATCAGATGGGATGTGCCTAATGGTCATTCCTAGCTACATAATTATCAAAGTAAATTCTTGCCTGCGAAAGAAATTTAATACAACTAAACTTCAAGACGTACACGTTTTCTAACACAAAACTGCAAAATGGCGTGAGTGAAATTAAACCAAATAAATAACAAGAGTCTTGAAGGTTTTGCTAGCTAGAGGCAGCGCACACATTACGGCCAACATTCTTTAATAACTCACAAGTTATAGCTGCTCACATAATTAAACATTTGGTCTTTCATGTTAGTCAACGTTAGTGCTACGTCCTATGTGTCGAAGTATATTGTAACAATATGTTGTGCTATGCCCTATATGTTGTTAGTGCTATGTCTTATGTTTACTGTAATCAGGTCCCCTGTGGAAGGGGCGATGCCAGCCAACAAGCTCTATAATGAACATAGCTTCTTGCATTGTAAATAATCTGTAACAGTATGTTAACGCTATGTCCTGAAGTATATTGTAACATTATGTTGTGCTATGTCCTATATATTGTTAATGCTATGTCCTATGTGTTGAAGTACGTATGTTGTAACAGTATGCTGTGCAATGTCATATATGTTGTTAGTGCTATGTCCTATGTTTACTGTAATCAGGTCCCCTGTGGAAGAGGCGGTACGCTAGAGAGGTAGTGCATGGGGGCTATACCATATTTGTCAATGGCGATGGCGTGGTGCCACCTGTACTTGTTCCTGTAATGTCCTGTTAGTCAACGTTTACTTCCCTTACCTAGATCTTAGGATCGTAGCAGATATCAATGCAAGAACGACCTCCTAAAAGCGATGAAAATTTCCTCAAACAGGAATTAATCTCATAATTTAGTACACATTGTAGCTAAAAGCATATTAACCATGTTCCTGCGTAACTGAAATCTCCATCAAGTCCTGGTTTGAAAGAATTATGGAGATGGAAGCCAAGAAGAAAGAAAACAGTGATGTGAAGGGTAGGAGGAGTGAATAATATAAAACTTAAAGTTTAACTATCAAGAAAATAACTGTCGACAGTGATTTTAAGCTGTGTGTAGGCTAAATGTAATGACAAAAATAATAAATTGTAATTTTATATTTCACTGCAATTAAAACTTTAAATATATTTATGGGTAATACGAGTACTTCAATTTTTAGCTAGACGTCATGTAAATATATAAGTAATGCGTAGAGTCTTTTAGGTATTTCGAAGCGGAAAACACAAAAAACGAGCTATGACGTTGCCGGGATTCGAACTCTTCATCTTCCGATTATCAGCCCGCCATGCTACCACTTATACCACATATTCATACATAAAATAAAGACAAATTTCCTCATGAATTTACAAATATAGTGGGCACGTTTTCTTTACTTTCATTACGACACTTTTGTAATTGTGTATCGAAGTGCAATAGCAGAAATAATAGATCTGAGAATACAAATATATTTTTCTTAAATAAGAAAATACCATTAGATGCTTAATGAACACAGAGAAAAAACACTTACTGCTTTCGGATAGAAAGGCAGCATATGAATCAAGAAGAGTAATATTGGCTTTCAATACGCTCAGATTGAGTCTAATAAAGTTACTTGCCACAAGAATCTGGGGCTTCCATCAGGCATCATGTATCTTATCACATTATTAGGGCACGTAGCTTTGATTTATATAGAGAGGTTTCTGAAAGGTTAAGGTTTGAACATTATCTTTAGTAGATTCTTAATTAGTATTCCTAAATGCAGGTTTCTTGTTTAGTTCCTAAAACAATGTGAGAAGTTGGGAAATAGAGATTCAAAAAGAAATAAAAAGAATAATGAGGACGCAGCAACTCAAAAGACAGGACAACACTTCTCTTCCAGAAATTCGGAAAACAGGGATAATTGGAAGCCGAATACGACGAAGAGTTCAGAAGAATAGAGAGAAAGAAGAGATTTCTAAGAGAAAGTAATGATATATACAAGGTTGTTTCTTCCTATAGTAACAATAGCTAAATTGTAAAAGTGTCTGCACTTTCTGAAGTTAAGGTTAATAATATAGGGCAAGTTCACGTTAATGGAATTAAAGGATCTTTTAATACATTTTGGTTTAAGTAGAAAAATACTGATGTTGAAGTAAGCTTAAATAATTTTAAAATAAACAGTAATAATAATTATTATTAAAAAGCACATTGATCTAATTATTTTCATTTTACATGAAGTGAATTATAAGTTTATTTTAGATAAAAAAAACTCGATTTGTTGTTTTTAATAAAAGTAAACGTATACATAATACTTAGAGCTAATGAAACATTGATGAGTTAAAATATTTATAACAACAAGGAACCTTACTCTATTATCTTCAATTTTATGAACAAGTTTCAAGTTCCCTGAAAGATAAAAACAATCTGTTATTGCATTAAATTGTTTCTAAAAGGTTCTGTTTTTTTTTCTATTTCAAGAAACGGATTATGCAGCATTTTTTGCAAAATATTACTCTATGTTTTAAAATGAAGCTACAATTAAATTCCTGAAACGAAATAATGTTTTATATTTGTACGATTTAAAGTAGAAACACTCAGTTTAATTCGTCAATTATCAATAAATAGGGTCACTGATCACTGTTTGTTAGGCAATAGATTAACTCATTAATCGGTTACCAGATCAATTACTATGCAGGAAAAGGCTACAAACTTCAGTAGGCTGAGAAATATCTTTTTTTTTCTGGATAAGTAATTAGAAAAGTTATCAAAGTTGTAAGTTTCTTGCATTTTTAAGAAAGCAGATTTTTGACTTCTGACAACTGCAAGAAACAACTTTCATTTCATTTGAGGTTTTTTATAAAAGTGTATGAAACTTACTTCACATTTCATACATTTTGCGAAATATGATACAGTCAGTTGCATAACAAACCCTATCAAGCAAAACAAACATATCACTGTACCGACAGCTCTCATGTAAAAAGACAAATTGTTGATATATCTGCTTTAAAACGGGTAATTAAATATAACCCTTTCGTTATAAATACATTTAAAGGACAGAAAGTCCGTCGTATGGTTGCACAAATATGATATGCCTGGTTGTATACATTTCCTTGAATGTTATAAAGTGTCTACTTATTTGGCATGATGATTATTCCGGTTGTTACAACTAAACCTAGAATGTACAAGCAAAAATTTTTAAGTAACTTTTCGACGATATAATAAAACTGAAATGACCTTCCTTTTTGTATTACAAATTAGTAATAGCATGTTTCTCTCACATATCCGATCTAGTTGTTTCCTCTAAGTACCTAAAGTCTCTAACCAGTTCCCGAAACAAACGGAAATACTGTAGTCTCCGAAAAATGAAAGTTTGAGCCAACTTTAGCATAACAAAGTTCACTATTTCAGACATGAGTTGCGGTTAACTTATTTGGTTTTCAGTTCTTTTGTGGGAAATGAACTTGGACAATTTTCTGTGCTGAGCGAATATACGTGACCTGGACCAAAGAGAAGCTAGGACAGTGTTTAATTTAAGCTTAACGTTTGTAAAACTGAAAAATAATTATTACAAACTTTATTGTTTATAAATAGATATATCCTCAAAAATAGATATCTAAGAAAATGAGAAATACATATCTAAGCATATATGCTTAACTTTACTATGTACAAAATGCTTTGAGAAATGTGATGGTGTTTAGGTTTCTTATATTTTATATTGTAAAATACAGAGTGCTTCGTAAAATTCCTCTCACAGTCATAAATCATCCCTAGGAAATGCAGGTAAGAAAATTATCCTGAAGTAATTTTCGTTTACGCTATCTGGTAAATGATTTTGAAAGGTACTCTAATAACTAAAAATCACTGGATAATGCGTTCATTTTCTTATTCGAAGTTTTTTCTCTATACGATTGAGTTTAAGGGTTACTTCAATGTCTTATAAAATCTTGGTTTCAATCTGTGAGATTCCTGATCCCTTTAGGTCTTGTAAGCGTTTCAGGGTGCCGTCATCAATAGCATATAAAAGTACTAAACTAGAAATTCCTTAAGAAAAAGGAGACCTATCAGGGGACTAAAGAATTTTAGATTGATGAAGAAAAACTAATATGAAACAATTCATTATTTCCTTGGAAATAATAACTTTTCAGTGAAAATAAAAACAAACGCATTTAAACTGCCTTCTAAAATTTTACCTCAAATCTTATAAAGTATGTACTAGAATTCAAGAATTATGTTGTTCATAGGTCCTAATTGTTTTTGTTATTATTAGTGATGGTTTTTCTCGGAAAGATTTTTTTGTACTGCGCTGTTAAATTAATATCTGACTATTTTCATATACTGCTTAATGCAAGAGTGTCCAAAAATCAATGGTAGAGATTTACGCTATTATTATAGGCTTCATATTGAGCGCCATAGCTTAAACGTATTCGCATGAAGTCAATAGAAAAACATTATCCTCCAGACATGTTTTATTTAAAGCTGCAAAGCCTATTTCTTGACAAAATACTAGTTTCATTGCCTGCAATGTAATTATCTACCTAAACCCTTCGTTACCACAAGATTGACATAATGATCAGCGGAGGCAGCTTCCGCGCCTAAAGGTTTTGGGTACGAGTACTGAGTATCGCATGGGCATTTGTTACTCCTATATTTTTGGAATGGTGGGTACTTAAAATCCATCTGTATGAACTATATATATATATGATATATACACTCATGTCCATAAATTAAGCATAATTCGGAGTCACGCGGAAATCGAACACTAAAATAAATATATCACCTGTAAAATCAGTACACACATCTTCAAGAATCATATGCAAATTTCAGGAAGTAACCAGATGACACCGATGGCACGTCACAATGACGAGAGTGTAAGAGAGTGATATATAAGGAATACAGGCAAAGGAGTAAAATTGTTCGCAGGCGCTTGCTAAGCATTTCAGTGCAATAACCGAATAGTTATGACACAAAGGACGCATTTGGATGATGTTATATGTGGTAGAATTATCGGCCGTCTGGAATGTGGGCGTACCCAACTGGAAGTATCAGACGCACTTGGAATTGCCCAGAGTGTCATCTCCAGGTTTTGGCAACAATTCCAAGATGATGGTGATGTGAGTAGACGTTACAGCACAGGTCGCCCCAGAGTTACAACGCCGAATGAGGACCGGTATTTGGCAGTTACTGCCAAAAGAAACAGGCGGAGCACAGCCTCAGACCTGTCTCGTCAGCTCTCTTCAGCCACTGGTACGACAATTTCAAGGCAGACCGTGTACAGACGCTTAGGGCAGATTGGTCTATATGCTCGTAGACCTGTCAGATGCGTTCCACTTACTGCAAC
>KK114153.1:520710-549722 GCA_000611955.2 Stegodyphus mimosarum | reverse complement strand
TTTTTTTGTAATTTGCTCCAAGGAGAAAAATCGCTAATTTTTTTAATAATATCAAATATATAGCATCTTTTTTTGCTCTTTACCTTTTGTTTAAAAAATAAGCTTTACAAATAAGTCAGATTTGTTTTGCTTTTAACTCTTCTTTTGCCTGATTTTGCATTATCCTTAATTTATGGACATGAGTGTATATATATATATATATATACATATAAGTACATATATGAAGACTTAGGGGTGAAAAGATGAAAAGATTTATTATCTACATTTGCAATTTCATTAAGGTATTCTCAACTAAATTTGCAAAGAAATTCGGCAAAATCAAACTCTTACCATTAACACTTTATAGTTATGACTGATAACAGGTGTAGCTGTACTCCGATGATTTATAATGGCTAACGGCAATCTGAACATAGGCTAACGACGAGCTCTGAAATATGCAAAATCAAAATGCTAACAGCTATTTCTTTAACATAAAATTACAGCATTTGTTTCAAGTGAAAATCTAAGCATTCACGTTTAGAACGAAAGCTTGACATTAACTCCTACATCATTAAAATCTATAATAATAGAATTATCTTATCATGAAATATTTTATTTATAATGATAACTTGCGTGCAACATAATATTAAAAGTATAGTAATAAAAGACATTATACAATAAAAATTTAAAATAGTGAATCATAAAAAATATCAAATAAGGTTTAAGAAAGAGGATATGTCATCAATGCGATCAAATGTGAAGATATCAAATGTGAAACACGATGAGTTATCCAAAGAATTTTCTTTCTGTGTAAATGAGAGACATTCAGCAAATCCTAAGTTTGTTTAGAATATAATATTTTCAAATATCGTTCAGCGATTGTGTTCAAAACAAGGTATATCATCGCGGCACATTCACAAAAGTCTATATTCGTAATCTGTGGTTATACCACACTTTCGTGTGCCACCGTTAAAGGATGGGTTGTTATGCGTAGACAGCGAAGAAAGTCACTGGAAGATGATCCCCAAGCAGGCAGTAAATAAGTAAATAAATTTCAGAAATATGGTATGGAATAACAATTTGTTATGATGCTACGGAAATGAATATTGGTAGTGAATCGGTAAGAAAATCTTTCGGGAAAAGACTGGGGATGTCTAAATTCAGTGCCAGATTTTTCGAGTAATTACATGATTAAATACTCTTAAGAACTGCTTGCCACGAAAACTGTCGGAAAAACATTTTTTATTCACGGATAGTGACAGGAAATTAAACGTGGCTTTACCACTGCGACCAATAACAAAACAAAAGCGCAAGGTGTGATACACAGAGATCTTTCACATCGTCTAGCTTATAATCAAGAAATTTAAGGGGAAAATTCTGGGTACCATTTTTGGGATGGAGAGAGACTAATGATTATTGTTTAGCTGTCATACAATACCAAGACAGCACATTTTTAATTATACTTACCTGTAAACTCAACTCTGACTTAATTCCGATTAGTCACAAAGTTACAATTCGACTGAAAACTCATTAGAAACGTACTGCTTTTCTATAAAACACTACTCTGCATAGCGGGCTCAGACTGCAGCAATGTGAACGCCATTGTTCAAACCTACCTTCTCTTCCACTCCACCACGTATTCATCAGATTTGTCCCTTTAACTCCCATACCTAACATTTACATGATTCACGTTATAAGGTATTTCTCGCGCCTTCTTCGCATGCCTTCGTAGTGTAGTGGTCAGCACGCTCGACGCGTAACCGAGAGGTCCGTGGTTCGATTCCCGGCGAAGACGTTGCTCATTTTTCACCTCTCCTGCTTCTATATAACCTAATGTCTCTACACTGGCGTCCGAAATAAAACGTGGTGGATGATGATTTTTCACCACCACGATTTGGCGATTGGAGTCCCTAATCCCCAGTCGTTCTTTAAAAAAGGGAGAGTATATAAGGTATTTCTCCCGCCTTCTTCGCAAGCCTTCGTATTGTAGTGGTCAGCACGCTCGACACGTAACCGAGAAGTCCGTGGTTCAATTCCCGGCGAAGGCATTGATCATTTTTCTTGCTTCCAAAAAAAATATCCTAATAAATCTACAACGTTTCAGCGATGATGATAATTCGAAGAATGCCTTTCAAAAGTCGTTTGAAGGCTATGGCAACACGCATTTCTTCTGCTAAAACCCAGTGAGCTAGTTGTTGTCCTAAGTGGTTTGGAGGGAAAAATAACTATGCAGAAAACTGGGAAAATAGTTTTAGATACTTATCTTCTACTAGTGTTTTAAGTTTAAAATTTACTGAATGTCTCCCGTAAGGCCTGCGAGAGACTAAATGCATACGACAGCTGAATACTTTTAATTTGACTTGGATTTAAACTCGAGCGAGCTTAATGTATAGGGTATTTTTGCGTCCCATCACATGAATGTATGTATGAGATAATTTCCCTGAATATGTCCCCCGCAGATGCGTAGCTTTCCTTAAGTAAATAGACTTTGATTAAACAAGCAAATAGAATCTCTACAATTCTAAGCGAATACATATATTTTACTCACTTTACTCGTAGTTTCAATTCCGAAGTTTAGATTCTTTTATTGTAACTTAAAGGAATATGTACAGCGACAGTAAATAAGATCCATATTACACTCAACGGAGCACCTGGCGGGCATCTTGACTCATCGCTATCTTAAATCAATTTGCTAAGAACATATGTCTCTAACCGATGGCAAAATTCATACAATGCACTATCTTGTTTATTCTAAGAGATAAATTCAAAAATACATAAACTGTGAAACTTTAGCTAACCCAAACGGTAGAGACTAACATCCTGAATATAGTTTGAAAAAGAGTACTAAAATAGTAAGCTTAAGGAAAGAGAAAAGCAAAGAAAAACAAAGATAAAATGTGTCTTCTTTTGAAATAAACATGCTTGTAAGTAAGTAGCGCAAACCTTTGCAGAAAAAATTCTGGGTGACGATGAAGAAAGACGCAGTTAGAAGTCGAAAAAGTCTATCAATTGAAATGTCACAAACCTTTGGGGATTTGTATAGGAAAATGAGTTCTTTGGAAAATTCTGAAAAATAAACCTGTTTCTGCAATTTGGGACGTTCATGTCATGTCTTTTTTTTAGCAATCTGCTTCGTCTCTAGTTTTCAAGCAAATCATAAATATATTTGCAAATTTCAGACATGAAAGGCAAATTTTGTATGTCAAAGGCTGTGTAACTGTAAAAAAATATTTCAATTAATCTGCAAGTGCTGTTAAAGTTTATTAAATCTGCATTATTCGTAATTCAAGGCTGCAATTAGTTTTGCATTACGCAGGCAATATTAACTTGATGAACATAAATGCCATTTAATTAGGAAATATAAATAGATGCGTACATTTGTAACAGCATACCAATTTAAGAACATCAATTAGTGGTTAAAGTGGGTTAGATTACCAATTAGAGTTCTGCAGGAACCGCATTCAGTCGAGAAAATGAATTGCTTTAATTTGTAAATTAAGACATACAAGGTTTAATTCTTGGAATATTGCATCATCCGTTCCAAGATAAACGATTAGAATTATGCATTTTATCTTATCTATAAGTACTTGGTGTGAAAATCATTAATTTTAGTTTTGCTTTAACGAAACATTTATGAAACATTAAAACTCTGCTTAATCTAAGATGTGAAAAAAACCTTTTCTTGCTAGGCCAAAAAATCAGTCATTTAGCATACTTTAAATCATTGGCTTTTGATGTTATAATTTTTAATACGTTTTCCTCGCATTTTCTGAGATGCAATGAATAATATCCTTTTTCGCTCCTGCAGGGCTGTTATGTGTGTATGTATTGTTTTGGCCGTTTGCCAACGCTAGCGCACATCAGTTAGCATGTTACGGTCGCTGCAGTAGAATGTGTTTTTTGCTTACACTCTCCTAATAAAACGGTATATTTTAATCCACTGAACGTTCATGCTTCAGGTTATGAGTCCAGTACCCAGGAGGAGCCTTTTAGAAGAATAAGCAATTACAGTTAGCAAATGAGATTGAAAGTTGGTAAAATGTGACTACCATTTTTTTCGTTGTTACATAATGATTTAGTAGAAACGGAATATCGCAACGTAAGACGGACGCCTCGTCGTAACGCTGAATGATAGAAATAATTATACACTGAAATTTAAATTCGAACTTTGTTGATTAAGGAAGATTTATTGGATATTATGACCACCAAACACCAACTACCAGTTACTGTAATATGGACTTCGAAAGTGAGGAA
Organism: Stegodyphus mimosarum; assembly: GCA_000611955.2. Classification (NCBI taxonomy): domain Eukaryota; kingdom Metazoa; phylum Arthropoda; class Arachnida; order Araneae; family Eresidae; genus Stegodyphus; species Stegodyphus mimosarum. The sequence continues at coordinate 545,489 of KK114153.1, read as the reverse complement.
AGGTAGAACGTCTAATAAAATTTTCATTAGAAACTAACTAGTTAGAACATGTTTAAAAGTATGCGAAGGAGACATAAAATACGCTTAAACAGTGTCATCCGAATTGAAGAGTATTTTTTATTAATTGCATTTAAGTAACTTACGCATATGCTACGTTAACAACAGCTTCACAAACAAGAACAGAAAATAGATTAGTTGTAGAATTAATATTAAATTACTGTAAGAATATACCGTAAAGGCTAATTGTAGGAAAAATGCAAAATGGAAAATTAAGCATAATTAAAAGCAAAGCTTTAATGCAGCTATAAATTCAAGTAATATTTATAAATTGCGGGAAGTTTCTAATCACCATTTTTTTACAAGTGTGAATAATTTACATAGTTATTGGTATATTGAATATGAAGCAACAGTGCACATGTGTAATGATAAAAGCTTGTTCATAAGTTTTGGCTGTTTAGTAATACACTTTCGGTAACGGAAATACAATATTTAATCAGAAGAAAGTAATTGCTTGGTAAAGTTATTAAAGTAATCAAAATTAGGAAATAAAGATTATGATCTAAGATGTTCATTTTGCTAAGCAGTTATCTGGGAATTTATTGTCTGCAAAGAAGGAAACCATGGATATGAAGTGAACTTTAAAAGTGTTGAATGCCGAATTAAAAATGATAATATAACAGCTTTCGGTTACATCGGAGGAAACATTTTTTGTTCCTGAAGAAGAGGGACCTGTGTTTGAACACTCTCCAAATTGAGAGCGTTTTATTTAAAACCTAGGCCAAAGAAAGATTCTTTTGTTTTCTAATTTAAAATTTCATATTAGCGTATTTCTCTTCCATTTGATTTAATTTAATCACAGAAGATACATATGGAATTGTTAATGAAGGTGAAATGCTCTTTACACGAAACAAACGCATGCGGAACGCATTCAAGTTTGAAAAATAAATTTAGGCCATAAAATTATTAAATAATCAAAAGAGACAGATAATTTTTCAGAAATTATTACACACAGGTATTTTAAAGATGCTTAAAGCATGAAGATATGAACATTGCCCGGTGTTGTAGTGTACATTCTTGTAAGAAATATATTCCAACAAAAGAATGCAGAGAAACATTTCCTAAAAAGTGTAATTAACTAATTTACTAAGCTCAGTATGTATACTGATCTTTGGGAAACAATGCAAGGTTTGATTTTAGGGGGCAGTTCGGTATGTTCTAGCAATAACTAATAAGTTATACATTACAGTTTTCCTTCTGAAACATAAAACGAAGGTCAAGAACATTAGAGACATTTCATCAAAGAAACACTAATTCAGTTTTGGAAAGCACCAAAACGACTAAGGCATGGTCGAGGAGCGGAACATGTGAACTTTGGAAAATTGCTAATTGAAAATGGTATAATTCATGAGAAAACATTTCCTAATTTTCCTGGACAATATACAGTTGTTGAAAGAAAGATTCATATATTATTAGAAATGACCAACGAGATGCTGGAACAGTTAATGTTCCAAACAAGTAGTCGGTTGAAGGTGATACGACGGCAAACGAGCTGCAAAATAGATTGCCGACGAAATAATTTTAAGTTATTCTTTAAGACAAATGAAGAAAGCATTATACATAGGGTTTATAAAAATCGTCAATTTATTCAGATTTATATGTAGTGCATGACCATCATAAGAGTGTTAAAAGTTAGATATAAAGTTACATCTCAAGCTCTTTTCCTTAACTACAAGATTAGTATAGATTTTACACAGTTAACTAAACTTATTGTACAAAACATTCGTCACCTTTAATCTTTATGCAGCCTGGAAAAATGTAAGAAACGTTTTTCAGTTCTTTAAAGAATAAAAGAATTTTAGGAAGCTGCAAGTTGTAAAACTATGTCTAAATAAAGACAATCTATATAGCAATTATTATATCAAGAACAATTAATAAATATATGGCTACAAGCTTTTAAACTATTATATTATTAAAGTATTAAAAGCGATAATCGGAATAATTTGGCTTATTTTTCCAAGTTTAAATATCATTTTCTTTAAAACTCCCTAAGCGTCAAATTTTAATTACATGAAATGGTAGCTGTATCGTTATTTATAGTAAAATAAGCTTAGATGAATATTTGAAAATATTTTTATTCCTGAGCAGCAGATTATTATTTTAAATCGATTGGTCACATATGCAAGTTTTACTCTACAAATATTTATTTAATGGATTAATAGCGAATTTTCTTCAAAAAAAGTATTTCAAATACTAATTTGTACGAAATTAAACTTGCACGGAAGTCTTAAGATACTTTTCTCTGAAACCTAAATAACCGCAGATTAAGCATCTGAAAATATGTTATTTGTGAAAGAATGAAGAAATATTTCATTTTAAGATGCATGTTATTTGGAATGAACTACAATAAAAATTTGACTTAAATTTTATCATATGACATTTAGATTTACTTAGAATGTGTTAAATCAAATTTAATGAGAATATACACAAAGAAAGTAAATATTTTCAAAATTTAAAACGTGTCTTTTATAAAGTATTAGTATCTCGCATACCTTGCTGGAAAAAAAGCAGGACTACTTACTCTGCGTCACGGAATATACTATTTAATGACAAGATCATCTTTTTTCGAGCTTTCAACAGCAAACCACGTTTCGGTGCATGGTAGTAGCGATTTGCTTCATTCTGTAGGGGTAGCCTTACGTAGATTTAACAATTCCCCCTAATTATGTTGCACAGTATAATGTTGATTTCATGGATAATAGGCTTTAAGCTCATAGATTTTCCAACTTAGCCGGCGATGCTTTGAAGTTATTTGCATATGGCTGGTTAATTTGCAGGTTTACGTGCACAGAAATATCATCAATATAATCTTAAAATTAATCCGAAATATAATTTGTGCACCAATCTCCAATGTAGTCATATAACAGGCGGTAGAGCAACTTAGCTAGTAGTAAGTAAGTAATATTCTCTAATCCATCTTTTGGGCTTCGACTATCATGCGAAAAACCTAGTAACTTACAAAATTCAGCCATAGCGAATAAAGAACTGTACTGAAATGAATAATTCGTTTTTAGGGGTTTTGGAAAGCTATCATGCGATTTACACCAACACGGAGATTTATGCAGAAAGTTATAATGCTATTCCTATGACTTTTGACTTCTGGTGCTAAAACTTAGTCATAATGAACATTTGCAAGCACCAGTTAAGGTATTTTCTCCCTCCTTTCTGCATGCCTTCGTGGTGTAATAGATAGCACACTCTGTACGTATTCGAGAGGTCCAGGTTCGAGTCCCGGCGATGGCACTGCACATTTTTCATGTCTCCTGCTGCAAAATAACCTAATGTCTCAACAGTCACGCCAGAACTAAAAGGTGGTGGATGATGATTCTTCACCACGAGGATTTGACGATTGGGTCGCCCTTTAAAAGGCCAGCATGTAAGGTATTTTCTTCCTCATTCCAGCATACCTTCGTGGTGTAACGGTGACGCACTCGGCGCGTGTTAGAGGGGTCCAAGTTCGCGTCCCGGCGAAGGCATTGCTTATTTTGCCCGTCTTCCGCATCAAAAAATCTTAATGGCTCTACAAATTTGTATTCGTTCGCTGCATCAATTAAGTTTGTGTGTTCGTTTTAATCGTTTCCTAAGCTGTGAAACAGAATGTTGAAATAAAATGCAATAGCAAAGTAAGTTATTTGAGAAAATAAAGTTTCCTGAGTAAGTTAACACTACTGCTAAAAAGTAAGCAGAAAATGAGGAAAATGGCCAAATCAAAATTAATATTTTTTTAATAAAAAATAAAACTTATATGTGTGATATACGGTGAACAGCAATTGTTTTAGGAACAGCTGGTGTTATGCAAATTTTAATCTGTGTGCAAGCATGGAAATGACTTGCAAACGACGTAAGCAGCAGTTTGACAAGACAAGGAGTGCTGCTCACGGTATCAGTAATAGTAAATGCAAAATGGGTAAGAATACGGATATAAGCCCATTCGATCGTGGCCAAATTGTCGGGGCCCGATGAATGGGTCACTTTATTTCGGAAATAGTGCAGCCACTCAGATTTTCACGCACCATTGTGTCAATGTGTACATAGAGTACGTCGATTCCGGTAAAATTAACATTATCAGGGTGAACTGCCGCGCACAACAGTGTGGATAATCCAGGTAGTCAGCGGCTAGCCCGTATTCTAACAGCGGATAGACGGGCCACAGTACAACAGATACCTCGCCAATTTAACGCTGGTGCACAGCAACGTGGAAGCTGCCACACCATAGAATAACCTCTTCTCTCATTGAAGTACAGGAGTCATTATCCTACGAGAGTCCCTCTGTTGACTACACAAAACATGGCGCAGTGATTGGCATGGGCACGGGAACATCACCAGTGGACCGGGGAGATGTGGAAAAATGTTTCCTGGAATAATGAGTCAAGATTCACTTTGGTACATGTCGATGACATAGCACGTGTACGGTGTAAACCACATGAAGCGATGGATCTTTCCCGCCAGCAGGGGACTCTTCAAGCTGCTGGAGATGGTATTCTTGGCTGGGGAGTGTTCATAGGGTTTGAAATCGGACCCCTGGTATGTGTGACATCGTCTTTCACAGGTGAACGTTAGCGGGATGGCCTTGACAACCACCTCCTCCTGTATGTTCGTTTCCCACAGCCCGCTACACAGACTATCTTTCTACAAGACAGTGCACCGTGCCATCGCTCCCTAATCGTATTGAAATGACTAGGTGATCATTCCACAGACCTGCACTTGCTTTCCTGACCTTCAGGGTCTCCTGATCTGAATCCGATCGAACACATCTAGGATGCAGTTGAATGGGATGTTCGAGGCTCCGACCAACTTCTGTCTAATCCTCGTGAATTTGTCAGGAGTCGTGAATACGTATGGCTTATCATCGCTTCCAGTGCCTTCTTAATTCATGCCAAGATGAATCGATGTGTTCAAGGCGATAGATGGTGCTACGCGCTACTAGGTAGGTATCCCTAATTTAATTGCTCTTCAGTGCAAAATGTAGTGCTAATTTAAAATATTTCGCTTGAAGTATAAAGTAACAATACTGTAAAAAACGAATAAAAATAATCATATGAACTATGTAATGCGCTGGAGAAGTATAGAATACTGGTTTAAAATCATTCGACAATGCTATATAATTTTAAGGTGGCAGAGCTGTCAAGCACAGTCGCTGGAATCATTACCAGAGTAACCAGATAGTTTATAGATGGCAAATATCTAGATATCCTAAGGATTAGATAAACATCCGATGACATCTTTATATGTTGAAAAATAAAATTACATATATCATAGATATAGTAATGACCGGTTTGAGTCCCTTCTGGTTCTACAGACAGACAAGTTTCGATAAAACTCTCTTCGATCTTGTGGAAATTGTTGAATTCATGTTTGATAGGAAATTTTCACTAGTGATCTACCTTTATTTTTGTTTTCCCGTACTGTTAAATTTATATTTAGATGACAATTCCTTTGTTACGTCGGAGAAAATAGTAGTGTTATAGGCATATGAAGGCGCACGGTAGGCAAAAGAACCAATTATTCGTATTATTTTATCATGATCTCATCTACTACACTCGTTGAACAGGACACAGCTTAACTCAGTACTATCAAATCATTTTAGCAGATGAATCACTTAATCTTTTGAAATATGCTTGTTGATGTTTGATACTGAGAGAAACTGAGACCTTGTATCTTGACAAACATCTTTGAAACTGTGTTTTATAGAAGATGGTTTATTAGCATATTTAACAACGAACTGCTGCAATCAACATCGCATATTTTCCAGTCGACCAGCAAGTGCTTCCCATATCCAGATAAAGTTTTACATCGGCATATTCGTCCATTTATCAATGCAATGGGTAAATTCCATATTGATGGATGACAAGTTTCATCCGCTTGTTTGAAATATAGAGTGAAACAACTTTTCACATGCAATCTCCTGCAGTTTTAACAATTCAGTGTTCCCTGTAATGTACATGGAAAATGCAAGTAAGTTTCTTAAAACTAGTAATGGCCTGTGCTATGTTTCCTATAAATTTCGATCTGCTCTTCTTTAATTATTGTCAAAAAGCAGTAATCATCAATACCATTGAAAGTACGGAGGATCGTTGTGAAACATGCGTTCCAGCCTGTATGCATCATACATTATATTAAACAAATGCTACCATTGAATACTTCAATGCTATTTTTGACCCATCAAAATGTAACAGCTTTAAACACAGCAATAGCTTGTATTCTTTTTATTTCTGAAAGATTTCTTCATAAATCCTTAACATAAATTTATTCTGTGAATTCCTTTCAAATCTACCCAACAGGTTGGGATTTATTTATAATACGACTATTATTTATATAACATACATTTGTACATATTTGAAGTAGTGTACGTACATGATCCAATAGCAGAATTTTAACTTAAAAGTTGCAAGAATCTTTATTATGCAACCAAAATATTTAGTGATTAAACAAAAATATATTTTTATTTTAATATTTCCCACATCTATTATTAGATGTCTGAAAAAAATTCGCTGGCAGTATAAAACACGTATAACCGGTATGTCTGTTTATTTCAAAACATTTTGTAACATACATACTTCTAAAAAAAAGGATTTGCGAAATAGACGCGTAAACAGAAATGACAACATGTATAGTGTAAAAATGTATAACTTGCATGTCTGTTTATTTCAAAATATTTTGTAACATATTTATTTCTAAAAAAAAAGGATTTGCGAAATAAACACATAAATAGAAACGGCAAGAAAGTGTCTGTCGTTTCTTGAATTTTCTTTCTGGAAGTTTAAACGTACGGAACAATGTAAAATATTTAAGTCAGAACTTTCAAAGAGAATACTCTCGTATGTTTAACAAACTTCTGTAGAAGTCAGAAATGAATAATTTAAGAACTTGTGTTAAATCACTACCAAATTTTCCTAATACTCCTTGTTTAAAGTACAAAAAGCTACGAATATAAAGTTTCGAAAGAATCCAAAATTTGTTCAAATCAAACACGAAAATATTCTGCTTTTGCTGCATTTTTCCACACAAGGGTCTCCGTATTTTACCTTTGGTTCTATCCGTCGTCGATCTCTCATTTTTATTATATCAACGTACATCTTTAATCAGAATATTCTTACAATATATTTAACCATTTGTAAAATTCATCACTTAAACCAACATATTTAAATTAAAATTAATTATGTAATTATTAGATCTTTTCATAACTATAAAGTTAGAAGCAAATGTAAGAAAATTTAATTTACTATCGTATTAGCCCTAAATGTAAAGTAAAAATTTATTACTGAACTGAATTAAGAGTTATTACGGGGTTGGTAATTTAATGAAGCAGTTAATAAACAGAAAATGTTGTGAATTAAACATCTCTCTCAATTTATATGTGTGTATGTATGTGTGTGTGTGTGCGTGTGTGTATGTTTTTACATGTTAAGACAAAATATGTGTAAACCAATATTCTAACTAATTTGCAATAGCTCCCTAACTCTTCATTTTAATTTGGCTATTTACCTGTTTACATCCTAAGCACTGCTTATATTAAAGCTGTGTATACTGCGTCATTTCGAGATTAATTCATGTCCTATGATCCCCTACATAACGCTAACGACGCAGATATTTGTATAACGTTTCAGGCAGTAATAATTCTAGATAATTATAAATCAGGCAACCAAAATACAGCTAAAACAAAACTAAATAATTCAAAATGAGGATTTATTCTTGGATACATCGCATTCTGTCTCTCGCTTCCCTGCTGTCAACTTGCTAATGCCTGCTTCTGCTTTCCAATATATTTATTTGTATTTCAAAATTCTACACGGTACAGATAAACTTCTTCAAGAAAAGGCAGACTTACTGACTGCATATATGACAAATAAAAGAAATATTTAAGTCCGCATCACTACAAACACCTTTAAAGCAATAATGAAGTGAATTTCGTCTTCGTGCATCGGCTGCCATCGTTAACAACTCCGCATCTACAGAACTTAAACACTGCAAATTATTAATTATTTCATATATGCTATATATATACACACACACATACCTAGTCTTATTTTCAATTGCATATTATGCTCTCATTTATGTCTACAGTAATTATTCTAATTTCTCTCTCTATCTATATCTAAATATACATATAAGGTTACATTTAAGTGTAATGTATATTTTTACTAAGGTCGTTTAAACTTGAGAAAACTAAAAATGTTAGGTAGTTCGTACTGAATATGATTTTCTTCCGGATTTTATTTGAATTTAAATATGTTTTATTATTCCATTTCGTACAGTTTCTTATATTATTTAATTACTACGAAAACAGATAATGAAAGAGGTGTTATCACACCTTTTAAAAGCAAAAGTGAGAAACACAGTTTATTAAAAAAAATACAATTTATTCGGAAAATTAAGCTAGAGAATCTGGAAATAAAGTATCATTCGTGGCTGATATTTTTTAAGCATTAAAAACTTAAAATTTCTTTTATCGCTTAGTTTCCATAAAGATAATTGAATTGGGTATTTATCTTAAAATTTTATACCTTGTTTATTACAAAAAAATGTAATATTTTTCTTGAAAATTTCTTACTTGTTAGAAAGAAAAATTTCATTTCGAAATGATATGAAATTTACTTTCATTAATAATATAAATTCAAGGTTCGTAATAGTTTAAATATTTTTGGTATATTGAACTAATTTATGGTTTTAAAATACGGTGATTTTGGCGTATGTATTTTTACAAAAAAATAGTTTTTATTATTAATGTACATTTAGTGCGCTTAAATTTGAGCCTTTTTAAAATTAATACAAACCGGAGTACAAGAATTCAATGCAAGCTCTTGTATAAATCAAACATGGCAGCTCGAAGAATAGCAAGATCCATACGCGTTGAGACAAAATCTATCCCGTTCAATATCGGCTTCCGCTATAGCAAGAAAACCATACTAAATTTGCAATAAGATATTAGGTCATAATCAAATGCTTTCAAATGCACTTATGTAATATATCTTAAGTCGTGATCTTGTTCTTCTATGAATTCTATAAATAATCCCATTTTAAACAGTTAAGGTTCCATTTAAGTAAATGTTTTAACGGAAACTTACCTTTAAATGAACTATGCTTATTAAACATCTAGAAATATATGATCTTCAGATTTCAGCATTTTGACGAGACTGTTGAGAGGAAAAGTCAGGAACTGAAGATAATCCTCATAACTAAGTAATATGATAGAAGATCCTACTAGTAGCGTATTTTAAATGCAACGTATTTTATCTCCCAAAACATTGCTATTTTATATACTATATCTTTTACAAATACCAGGTAATTTACTTACTAAGATTTTCTTATATGCCTTCTTTTCTTAGCCAAAGTGCTTGGTCTTTTGAAGAAAGTTCCACGGTGAGAGAAGATCGTCGAACCCAAGCGAAAATGCAAATTTGAAAATTACGCTCGGGCCCTGATAGGTTCGTTCCCTCAGAGTGGTGTCAATAATAGTAAATGATGATTAGAATGCGACTATGAACTGATATTTTGAATTTTAAAATCATGCTTTAAAAATCCTCTTACCTGTTGTCAAATATCTTCAAAAGTAATTTCCATTTTGTAACTTTATACAATACCATCCTACCGATTCAAAGGCCCACCAGCGGCCGAGCGACAAAGTCGCTAAATACTGGTAATTACGATCTGGGTTCGATTCCAAGCGAATGGGTTGGCTGCATGGGAGCGTTCGTGGTTTTCCCCTATGTGCAACTTGTACGGAGTTTCCCTTAGAAAGTCCTTCACGAAAGCATCTCTTCCCTTAGGCAGATAAGCCTCCCTTGCTTCGCGATAATTTAATAAACCAAACCTACCGTTTAAAGAACTCGATTCAGAAACCAGAAATGGTTTAAGAGGAAAAGTTACATTTTCAGCTTTGCGGTTGGAATTCATAAAAGAACACGACACCTTGGAAGTTAAATTCCGAATGGAATTACCGTTTTTCAGCGGCTTTTAACAATTTAACTTCAGTTACGTCCTTGCTTATCGTTAATGAGCGACAAAGGAAAAAAACCTTGCAGGGGCCTAATGTATAGCACATTCTTGCAGCTTATGATGGTGGAGAAATTGCATTAGCTATGATGATTGTCTTGTCCGTTACTCAGCATACAGCATTAAATTACTCATTACATAATTTTTTTGGCATTACAATACTTTTCTTCCGGGTCTCCAAATGATCTCAATTAAAGTACTGGCAAATCAGTTTTAACTTTAATTTTTCGCAACTTACATGACCTTTGAAAATGCACACTTCATCACCTTCCCACAGAGTCACTTCTAAAACATCCATTTTCATAATCACAAAATTTTATCAAAATCCTTCCTGGACCAAAGCGACAAAAGACAATAGGTATTTAATTAAAATAAAGCTATCATAAATAAAATAAATTTTACAGACTTAACTTTAGACTTTTTGGTACTTCTTTGTTACAGCGCACCCCGAGATTGAATCGCCAATGAACCGAGATATGTCGCCACAATCTGGCTGCGTGTTGTTATACCTCGCCACGTGATCATATATTAGCCCCGACTGCGTGTTCTTACACCTCGCCACGCAATAGTATATTAGCACCGTGTTACATTTTTGCTGTCGTTGCGTGTTCTTATATTATTCATTTTTGATGAGGTATTTGATTTCGCATTGTTTATTTTAAAATATATTCATCGCTTTTCTGTGAATATGACGTTAACAATCTTTAATTTACCAAGTAAAGAGGTGAATTCCATAAAATGTTTTCAAGAAAGAGGTCTTTTACCTGAAGAACGAGTATGCGAAAATGACCACAACGTGAAACTTTGTTAACGACGAAACTATTTGGAAGGGCAATGTTAAAAATTGCAAAACGAAGAAGGGTCTCCGTGTGGGAAATTGGTCCAGCGGTTCCAGAATATCGTTCGTCATTGCTATTACTAGATTTATGTATTCTTGGGCAGAGGTGTTGACGTCTATAAAATGTTGTAAGAAACAGCTTAATATGTGTGAAAGTGTTGCAGTTGACTGGAACAATTACATGCGATAAAATAATAATAATAAGGCTTCTTAAAAACATTCTGAGGAAATGACATGTGAGTATTATTGCTATTATATATCGTGCTATATATAATTTTACATTCGTTCTTCATGAGCTTGGCGAAATTATAGCTGAGATCTTGGCGCAGATATAAAATCGCGAAATATGGTTGGAGGCTGCTATAACAAAGAAGACCGATTTTTTTGTTGTATTGTGCATTAGCACGTAAGGCGTATTGAGTACGTTTCCTATATTTAGCGCAGTTTTTATCAAACACTCATAAGTCAAAATAACTACGAAATCTTTATTTAACAAGCATAAGAATTTTGCTTAACTTAGGTAGAACACAACATAAAGTAACAATCTTCACAGACATTAAAAACTGAAGTATTGAAAAGAATAACTTAACATAAAATCATCTTTAGTCCTATATACCATCAGGCTTACCTATTAAGGCAATAAAAAGAAGCATACTTTGGCACAGTACCTGAAAAGAGAAAGCACTAACTGAATTAGACCTCTGGCCCACGCACACGTAGCTAAGGTAAGAATCGTAACCCTTCACCTTCGCTATCTCTCGCCAATATATATCTTAGCGCAAGTTCATTTTTTACGCTTTTGAGTTTCATTATGCAGAAATACCTAAATTTATGCTAACGTTTTTATATTTCTGAATTTATAAGAAAAGTAAATCAGAATGTTTTAAAACAATTTTTAAGTATCTATGTAGACATCTATTTAAAAATATATTACAATTTTATTGCGCGAAACATTCGTTGTCACTACATAATGTAAAAACTATTTTACGTTTAGGAACTTCACCTCCATGCTTAAAGTTAATTTTGACTTTAAAAGCTAAGTTAGACCTTTTCCATGTGCATTCATACAATGCATACCTTTCTTTATCAAGTTTCAGCACCTAGACAGAGAAAGGAAGAATGTTTAAAAACTCACCTCTATGTACTTGTCAAACATAAGCGCCGGTTAAATATGAACTGAAGCAGTCAAGAATTCCTTAATTTGATAAATATTCTTTTTGTTAATTTAATGTAAACTAAGATTAGAATTAGCAAATGAACTATTCCGCCATTGATGGTACTTCCTCAGCATGAATGCATATTTTTCTATAAATTATTAACTAGGCATTATTGTGACAAATGGTTTCTTTTCAATATCTAATATTAACTGGAACTCATTAAATATTTATAAATATTAAACTTAAATTTACAGATAAACACATCCCAACTTTTATGCTTCACATATCAAACTAACGCAAGTTTCTAGCACTTGTTTAATTTAAATTTTTATCTTTTACTGAGTTCCTATTCGCTGTGTTTGTAGCTGAAAGGATCGATATTCCAATGGTAGTGGATTTTTACATACATAAATTCATTCACTTTTATCCTAAGGTATGATTATTCGTTTTCTTTAAAAAGCTAAAACTTTCAGTCCAATAATCTAGGTAATATTAGCTCGTATGTATTGGAATAAATTACATGCTAAGCTATCGGATTCCTTTACATTGATAAACTCGTGCAATCTAAAATTGATATTTAAATTCAAAAATCATGTTCAAAGGATTATTGAAGCATTAGCTTTAAATTTTACTTCATGCAAGAACTATCAGGAAGCTTCTATCAAGAATATGAAGCATTTCATGTATTACTACAAAGCCCATGCAAGTTCTTCAAACTCTTTCAGCATTTTCATGTTGTTATATAAATATACATGACCCATTACTTTGTGTAATGTGAAAATTTAGGGCAATTAATCGAAATTATAACATCAGTATAATAAAGTAAGTTTGACGAAGCAATATCAATGTGAGAATTGTAAATACAGTTTAAATAAACCACACGGCGCAGAAAATACTTGTAATCACCATGGCTTCATTTACATAAGTGCACTGGAAATGTATTAATAAAACATTTCTTCTTTTACAGTTCATTTTCAAATACATTTAAATATTTATCGTGTTTAATTACTGAATTAAATATATGATGCAGATAAGTATCAAAATGACACACTTTTTGAGAGACGTCAAGTATTTGAAACATTTGCTGATGATATAGTAAGGTTGACTCAGAAAGTCATACACATTTCTGTTAAAATTTGTATTTTCTAACTGTATTTCTTAAAACTTATATTTTGAAAAAATTATTAATAAAACAAGACAATTAACGATAGCACTGGATTTAACTGAGCCAACGGAGCTTCAAACTTAACAAATCTCAACAAAACAAAAAGAAAAAAAAAAGGAAACGGAAATTAAAGTAAATATTAGTACAATATTACCGTAACGATGAATAAAATCAGTTTGTATTTAGAAGCACTGAAGAATATGTATTTCAAATAAACCTCATTTATTCTCTAAATTAACCTGAAAGAATACATATATATGAATAACATTACTATACTTTATTATAGTGCAAGTTAGGAGAATAATTCGTTTTCAAACGAATTTAGTGTCTGAGAAATCTTACGATTTATCATACTTCGTTAGAAAGGCTAACTACAAACAAAACGCAGACTAATTATTTCGCAGCTCTGAACATTTACATCAGATTTTACTTACCTTCTAGATACTTTGATACAATAACTTCTGGTGATGAATTTACATTTTCATATGAGGGTTATTAAATTATTATCTGACAAAATAATTTATCTCTATCACATATGCCCCGAAACTAAAGAAAATCAATTCTCGAGCATTACCTAAGATATCCAGAAAAATCTGTTTTATCAAATGAAAATGCAACTTAAATAAATAAATATCATCAGATAGCTGGGGTAACAGGATATTTGAGTCTATGTATTTTCGCTATTTAATTATGTAACAATATTTTTCAGAAAAAGTTATCACATCACAACTAAGTGAGTTAAATAAACGATTTGAACCTGAAAACAAATTCTATTGCTCGGAATTCTAGTTCTTTCAGTTATTAATTTAGTCACAGGAATGACATCATATTTCCCCTTCATTTAGAATTCGTTTAGAAGTTAGATTCGTAGATGGCTTATACGCGTGGTATTTCAACAATAACCTCATTTTCAAAAATTGAATTATAATGACGTCATAAGGTTTATTTCGAAGCAAGAAATATGAAAAATATGCAGTGCCCTCGCTAGGATTTGAACTCCGGACCTGTCGACTACCAGCTTGACATGTTCAATTATATTGCGAAAGCACGTAGTAAAGAATGCGAAAGTTCCTAGCATTCTCCCCTCTCTTAAAAAAAGACTAAAGAGAAAATGACCAATTCACCAACTCCATATGGGACGATTTGTCTTTCACCCCATTTTAGTTTGGGCGTCACTTATAGAACCATTAGGCTTTTCAAAGCCTGAAACACAAAAAAATCAGCGATATATTTTCCTGAATTCGAACTACGGATCTCCCAATAACCAGCCGGATGTGGTTCCAATCATACCACGAAGGCACGCGGTAAGGAAGAATTATCCTTACATATCATTATGATATCTTTTTTTTTTCTAATAAACGAATCATAAAAAATTACACTGGTTTCCAAACATTAATTAAAAATCACAAAAATAGCAACACTCTGTAGAAACATTAAGATTTTTTGATGCTGGTGAACATGAAAAATGAGCAATGCCCTCGCCGGGACTCGAAACTCGGACCTCTCGATACGCGCCGAGTGCGCTGGCCATTACACCACGAAAACATGCTAAGAAGACGGGAGAAATACGTTATATACTTCCCCTTTTAAAGGGCGACTGGGGATTAGGTGACCCAATCGCCAAATCCTGGTGGTAAAGAATTATCCTCCCCTACCTTTTTTAGTTCGGGCGCCACTATAGAGCTCATTAATAATATTTTAGATGTCAGAAAACTGAAGGAATGTGCAGTGTCCTCGCCGGGACACGAACCTGTACCTCTCGAATAAGCGCCGAGCGTGCTGACCATTACACCATGAAGACACGCTAAGAAAGCGGGAGAAATACCTTATAAACTCCCCCTTTTAAAGGATAACTGAGGATTAAGGGACCCATTCGCCAAATCCTGGTGGTGGAGAATCATCCACCACCGTTTTTAGTTCGGGCGCCACTGTAGAGGCATTAGGCTTTTTGATGCTGAGAGATGTGAAAAATGAGCAATGCCCTCTCCAGGACTCCAAGCTCGTGTCTCTCGAATACGTGCCGGGTATACTGAATATTACACCACGAAGGCAGGCTAAGAACGCGGAAGAAATACCTTATATACTCCCCCTTTTAAAGGACGACTGGGGATTAGGGGACCCAGTCGCCAAATCTTGGTAGTGATAAATTTATCATCCACTACCTTTTTTATTTCGGGCGCCACTGTAAAATAATTAAGATGTTTTTATGCTGGAGAACAAGAAAAATGAGCAATACTCTCGCTGGGACTCGAACCTCGGACCTCTCGATACGCGCCGAGTGTGCTGGCCATTATACCACGAAGGCATGCTAAGAAGGTGGGAGGAATACCTTATAACTCGTCCAAAATAAGTTAATCCGAATAAAATTTGAATATGTTGTCAAATAAGAGTTACTGAACAAAACCGCAGTGCGTAAATTAGTGACGATGCAGTCGGAATACTTCATCTGAGAGGAGCATAAAACTGCATGCTTCAGAGAAAGCCTGTAAATTTTCTTGTGATACTGATATAAGAAATCTGGGATAGCCAATTCGCAACAGTTACCTCCAGGCGTCATTTTGCCAAAGAACTGCGATGGAAAGCTATTGGGAGACTAAAGGCGGGACGAAGTCCGACAGAAGTAGCCAGATGGCTAAATGTGAGTCCTTCTGTAGGTTCATATAATTTGGCAACAATATCTAACCACAGATTCGGCATCAAAGAAGTTCAGCCAAGGACGGCCAACCGCTAAGAGGAACGCCTATGGTCGATAATTCTTGTTATGTGCACAAAAGAATAGAATGGCATCTCCGACTCAACTCAGATCCTCCCTCGCTGCAGCCCGCAGAAGGTTGGCGTCAACGTCAACTTTACGCAGAAGGACGTCTGTGCGCGAGGCGACCTTTGCGTGCCCCTCACGTCACGCCATAGGAGGTTGCGTTTGAGGTGGGCATGTCAACATGTCCACTGGATGGCTGATCAGTGGAGGGCGGTTCTCTCTACGGATGAGTCCAAAGCAATAGTACGCGTTATTTGATTTGGACAGAACATTGAACCTGTTATCATCCATCAAACATTCGTAAAAGAGATGCGTACGGAATAGGCAGTGTCTGTGTTTAGGGTGGTATCACTTTGGGAGGACGCAAAGACCTTCATGTCTTTCCATGCGGAACCGTAAATGCTCACCCCTATAGACATCACATCCGTGATGCTTATATGCACCCTTATGCCGAGGCAATAGGTGATGATGTTCTACTACAAGAAGACAACTCTAGACCGCATGGGGTCTAGCATAATGTCGTCAGCTCGATTACGGGACCTGAATTCTATCGAGCCTGTTTGGGATGCGTTAGGAAGACTTATAACTGCTCTCAATCCTCCTCTTTCCTTGTCGTGCTTGCAACTGCTTTGCAAGAGCAATGGCTCTCACTTCCTACGGAACTGATAGACCGCATAATTGACAACATCACACATCGCGGTATGTGGTGTAGTGCTTCTAGGAAAGATCAAACTCCATATTGAATGTAATTTTCCCTATACCAAACTGCCACATCCGATTTGTTCATTTTATATGTATGCTAATTTATATAACACCATAATAGGCTGGTAATTTTTTTCATGCTATTTTATACCTTACTATGTGTCGTATACTGTGGTTCAGTTTCATTAAATTCTACATGAAACGCTTTGAGTAATCGTCATTTATGTGATTTTTCCTTAATTAATGATAAGCAGTGTAGTTTATTTTACAGCTGTTTTAACATCATTACGTTTTACGGTGTGTTAGGTAGAATTATGAAGGTTATTATGCTTCCTGATTTCCTTCTGCTTCAATCACGGATTTAAGAGAAGTTTACGAAAAGAGACTTTATTAAAAGCTTCGGATGTTATAGACGTTCTTTCGTTTCCTTCAAAAATCTAAATATTGCCACAGTACATTCTTACCTCTTCTTATATTTGGAAACTATCCAAATTTCTTTATTCTTCTATTGCTCGAAGTTCAAAACGTGAGGGGAATACAGAAATTTAACAACCTTCAATAAGAACAGCAGAGCGAACTGGCATGATGAAAGAAAAAAATTGCCTACGAAATTCCCCTTGACAATTGCAATTCCATTAAATTTAACCTTTTTATTGATCAATACCAGTTTGGACACACTTGTCTATTTGTATGGGAAAAGGGGCAACTTTCATAAGGGATAAGAAGAAAACATTTGAGAACTGTAATTAGCTTTTTTATACTTCTTCTTAGTCTATTTTAAGATTACGACGTTGCATTAAATTTTCTGAAATTTCCTTAAGCAGCTAGTAAAATTTTATCTATAAGATTAAACCAGGTGCAATAATTTTCTGTTTCATAATTAGAATAATAAAGTCATCTCATATTTCAGGCAAATTAATTTTTAATAAAAATATCTTTTTCGGAAAATTATAAATCGTAATGCAATTAAAGAAATATGCAAAATGAGACAAAATGCTTAACTACACTCAGGAAAAGAAAACACCCACTTAACTGCAATGGAAAATTTATTTCTTGTTAACCGAAGGAAACAAAGTGCTCTGCCCGAAGGTTACTATTTGTGCACATTACACTTACTTGTTTAAATTTCTAATAAGTTCGTTTTTAACTGAAGCTTTTAAAAATACTGTTGCAAATGAATTGTTTAAACTTAATTATGCGTATATAATATATAATTTAGAACATATATAATTTATAATGTCTTGTGTTCTTTGGTAGCAAAAACTAACTAGACTTTAACACACTGTGTAAGAAATTATCCTTAAGTCTTACGTCCTTAAGTAACCTTAAATAAGACAAAGTCCAGATAAGAGTGTAAAGGACCCTTTTATTAACTCAGCATTATTCACAGATGGCAGCAACTCTTGCTTACAAAAGCCGATACTTTTGACCTAACTCAAAAGATAACAAGTAACTTAGAATAGAATTAAGTTAGCCTAACTGCTTTTACAGGTTACGTAACGCATAGGCAGGCTCTGACACGTAAACGTTGCGTAAACAAGCCTAATGACTAGAAGCTACCAACGCCACAAAAACCTAATCGCTAGTAAATCAAATATGAAAGCGTGGCCTGCCGTAAATTCGCCTTCCCTTAAATACTAACTTCTTTCTTCCTCATTTAAATACACGGCCGTTAACTCATTCTGGCAAGAAAGCGTGTGTGAAACCGAAAATGCTAGGAAAGGTTGTTTCAAAATAAAATTAACTACTATGTTGTGAGGATCTTAAGTTTGACTAACGTTTAATTTATTTAAATCTTTACTATCATCTCTTATTTTCCACTTCCGGCCAGAATTAACGCGTGACTATGTTTATGCAAATTGTACTTGCTAACGCTTAAGTATTTAAGTTGTGGCTTTTTGCCAAGAGCGTAGTAGAATCAGAGAGAGTGAGCCGTCTTGCCACGAGTCTTCACGCGAGCTTGCCATCATTTACTGTCCGCCTTTAAGGCCAGAAGTTTTAGTCATCTTGGAAGCTAAAGACGTATTGTAGTTTTCCGCAGTTTGCCTACTACAAGCGTAGTTTTTTAAAAGGACAGTCTTAGTGTTAGTCATCTGTGTAAAATATTAAAAGTTAGCTCTTATTTAAATTTTAGTTAGTTAGTAGTCTTATATTTTTACGTTCAGACCACAAGTGCTTGGTCTTTGCATCCCGAAGTGCGGGAGCGACTGCGGAAACGTGGAAAAACATAAAGGGTAATTTTAACCCTTCTCATCTTGCCGTCATTGCTACGTTCCATAGCACATTGTTGCAGCCAACTCACTGTCCAGTCAGGACACGTCATGTTCGCCAAACAGATAAAAAGAAATACAAGTCCTGATAATGTAACTAAAAAAATCCTCGCAAATTTAAAAACGTGAATTTTTACACAAATTCGACAATCATTTCCTTCAAATTAATTTTTACGTACCTTTCTAAATATCCTATTAAACTTTGATTTATCACTAGAGAAATGCATAAATAGGACAAAACATATTTCCATGGAATATGTTCTAAAACAAGAAGCAACATGATTATTTATGAATAATATGCGAGTATAATAATTTAAGCAAAGTGATCTTAAATCTTAGCTACATAGTTTGAAGAATTATCATTATGATGTTAAGTTTCGCAGTTTTTTTTAGACTTTCAAAGACATAATGTACTAGTTGCTAATCTTAATAAACGTAACGTGATTATTTATGAATAATAAGTGATAATAATAATTTAAGCAATATGAGCTTAACTCCTTGCTATAAAATTAAAATATTATGATTATGTTTTTCAGATTATCAGTTCCTATTTAGAGACTTTTGTTCATTTTAACAGAATAAAATATGCTTTAAAATAATAGCACGCTATTATTACGTTACAAGTCTAAAATAACATACGTCCATCTGTATTAACTTAGAATCCTTAGAAATTACTCATTAATCTACTGTTTTCCTATAATACCTCTCCAACAACAGGTACCTCCAATTAAGCCAAACATTTCTAAGCGGAAAAAAATTTCCTTACGTTCTTCTCCTCAGTAAAATTACTTTTTTGGTGTTATACAAAGGTTTCTTGACTCCTTTAAGGTATACAGAAGAGATCTCAGAGCCCTTTATTTGACTTTTCAGATGCGCAGTCGGTCCTGGGTTTCTGTTAATGGACTACACCGACAACGGTAATTCATATAAGACGCAGCTGGTCGAGGATTACTTGGATTCGCCGCATGGACTGGCCAATTAGATCTTCCGACTTTAACAATGCAGAGCATGTCTGGGATACTCTTAGGAAGGCATTTCATCTCGCTATCCTCCTCCGAGAAACATTCCGGAGTTTAAAACTGTCTTGCTGCAGGAACGGGATCAACTGCCACGGAGACTTCTCAACAGCTTCCCGCCCAGCATGTCGTCACGCGAACTGTCTGGCTGTAAAAGGGGATAATACCTATATTAGACTCAATTTCGATATCACAAGGAGAATTTTGGACATCTCTGCACTATCACCTTTACTCATAATCACGCATACATGAAATGATCTTTGAATGGTACATACCTTTCTCTGTTATAAATCTATATTCATACCAAATTTCATTAAAATCTGTCCGTTAGTTTTTAAGAAATTCGACATAATGTGCAAATTCTCTTAATTTTACACCCGAGTATAGTAGTCCTGTAACTAAATAAACAGTGTGTAATCATTCAGTTAATTGTATAAGCATCTTTAGATTTTGTTTTGGATCTTCATTTTATTCAAGTCTTTCGAGCTTACAGGCTTGCTTACATTCCAGTGGAGTTACATGCATTTGAGTAAATTCGTAATGTAAGCTTTGAAATAAATGAGTAGTTAATGTTTACTATTTTAATCAGATTAGTTGTAAAATTAGGTACTTCAGTCGTTAAGCTTCAACCACATAATCTCTTACTGAAAATGAAACACAGGCGTGTTTATATGTTTAAGATCAAGAAAATTATTTTCTCTGGATAAACGTCTAATTAATGTAACAGCAGATATTCGTTTTTGAATCACCCAAGAGATTATTATTCGCTCTGAAATGATTATTCTGCTAGGAATATAATACACCTCTTTGAGTATCTGTACTCAGAAAATTCCAGTTTAACTCTATAAGGTATTTTCCTACTTCTTTCTGCATGTTTTGGTGGTGTAATTGGAAGCACACTCAACGCGTATTTAAGAGGTCCAGGTTTCGAGTCTCGGCAATTGCTTTGCACATTTTTCAAGTCTCCTGCTTCAAAATAGTCTAATGACTACAACTTAACTCTTCCTTCACTCATATATATTGAAGAAACAATTACGTGGCTAATAACAATTGTAAAACATACTAATGTTTTACAACAGTAGAGACTATTGCATATGATTTACTCTTTGGCTTATTTTGAATTCTTTTAGATAGTACTTACAAAAAAGAAGACATTATTCCTCATTGATAATTTTATAATGGAAATTTTAAACGCACTTCAGATATTAAATTTCCATTTATTGTAAATTTAAGCAAAACATATATAGCAAAATCAGAACAAAATCTAAATCGAAAATTTTGTTCTATTGTTTTAAGCAATGTATGAAATGAGATTAAGAATTCGACTAGTGTCTAGTACAATAGACAGAATAATCAACAAGCTCTTTAATTCTATTGTACCTATATTATTCAAACCCCAAGCTGAGTGCTTTAAAAATCTGCTTCAGACTGGAATCCAAGACAATATAACCGTTTCACTTGAAAAGGAGGGCATTTCCATTTCACAACCAAAGCTGCTTTGATCACAACTTTTGTAATACGTATTAGAATTTTTCAAAATTGATTCCATCCTATCGTCTCTTACCTAGCGAAAGAATAGTGGGGTTCTGTTTTATAACAGAGAGAAATGTCCGATTGACAATTATCAAGAGAGCGTTTGTGTAAGGTTTGAAGGTTTGTGTAAAATTGCTGCAGAGATTTCTTCTTGAAATAAAAAAAAGTTATGACTTAGTCTGTTTTGCAATAATATGCATCGGAACGTATTCTCTTGTTCCACTGTTTTTGACATTCTTAAAAGCAGTGTGGGAATGTCTTTTCCCTTATCTAGCATACACCGGTCATCACATTATTTTGGATACGCCATTTTGAACCTTTCCAGCCATACCCAAGATCAGCACAATTGCATATTTCAAATTTATTTAAACTATATATTTATTTTATTATAGAAATTTACATAGAATTATTCGGGAAACAGTGTTTGATTATAGGATTATAATTATTATAAAATTATCATATTTAATTTATAAGTTATTTTACATTAGTTAATCAATTATTATGATTTACGCCTTTACTATAAATTCTTTTTTCCGTATTCCTCACCAAAGGTGTTAAATATCTCAGCCAGCTTTAGTAGCCAATTCTGTGTGTAATCTTAACCGTTACCATTTGAAGTTCAACCTTTTGTTATGTTAATTTAAATACTCACAAGTCGCGGAAGTTCGTCTGTCGCACAAGGTATGCGTTCAGTTCATTTAGGACTTAAATAAAAAGTGATTTTACTCTTTTTTTAGACTTTCTGTTTGCTTAGAAGGAGAGATAACTCGTTATCATTTAGTTTGGGTCCTTGACAAGCAAGCTTCTCGGATAGAGTAGAACCCTACAAATCAAAGGATTATTCAGGAAACTTCTGTCAACATGCTCATCAAAGGAAACGAAAACAAGTCTATTAATCAGAAATTTTGACAATTGCACAAACACTATGAAATCTCAAAATGCGGAGTTTATTTATTTTGGCTTGACATGTGTTTTACATGTTAACATGTAACCCGACAAATCCAAATAAAGAAAGATATATATTATGAAGTAGGATGATGAGCTTTAAAGAGAATTATAAAGTCAGCTAAATCTTTTAACGAAAGTATTTGATTATCATATTATTTACGCTTATTTCAGAGAAGTCACATTTATTATGTATGGATGATACGAAATCATTCTAAATACCTCCAGTTTCAATAAAAGGCTTAACTTTCCTTCTACCTGTGGCTCAATGCTTTAAAATTAAAACGGAGATTAATATAACAAACCAAAAACAAACTGCAACTATTTATGCTTATCATCCTCGAAAGTACGAAAATAGAATGCGATTAGATTTATTGAAAACAATTCATGATCAATGTAATCTCAGTTAAATATATCATAGGTACTTTTCTCTATATGCTTTATTTTCTTAAAAAGACTAAATTTCTGCACAGCAGGAAGAGATTTCCTATTATTTTATTTTTATAAATCCAAACAATGCAAATGGTTTTATTTGACATTTATGTAAATTTTCAAAGATGTCACTGCACAACTGGTTATAAAAATAATAATTAATTATGACTTGGGTTCAAAAATATGAATTATGACTTCAAACTGACAAGTTTCCATACTCAAATACAAAGTGAGCATATTCTGAATATAAAAGATTGGCATGGTAATCGTGTTGTGAATTTTATAGAGTAACGGCACCAAATATTAGTGAGTTATATAGAGATAGGTATTTTAATAATTTTTCTCCTCTGCTCTTAAAATAACCCTGCATGAAGAGAATATTTAGATTTGACTTTAGTGTGTCTTAGTAATATAAAATTAGATATAAGATAAATGTTGGCTTACCTAAGTATGCTGCAAAAAATAATATAATATTCAGTTCCTTACATTAAATTTCTTTAAGAGGTTAAAATATTTGCAGTAAGATTCCTAACTCTAACATATCATAGCACAATTTATGTGCTTAATGCATTATCAAAATGAAAACTGTTAGGGTAAGATAAATCGTATCTTCCTCAAATGATAAAATAATTAATCGAATTAAACTAAATTGGTATTAGAAATTTCATTCTTTATTAAACTGACTGGTATATAGTTACTCGAAACGCATTTCATAAATGGAATCAAAGAACAGAATGCAAATTCTGATTAACCGCTTTTAACTTTAGGCCAAACACATAGCCAATTATTCCTTCCGCAGTTGTCTATTGCATCAGTAAAACGTCGATGTCAATAATAACTGAAAGTAAAGTTATGTGTAGGGGTTGCGCCTGAAACTATGTGTAACTTGTGGCAAATATTTGTCGTGTTAGCGACTTATCGCTATGTTTAAGACGAAACAGAGCTTAAGAAGGTTATAAAAGACCCTTTTAATCAGAACTCAAAATAATTTAATAGAAGGCACATCTTGTGCTTACACAACTAGTCGGCATTTATAGCGTAACTCAAAAGTAATTAATTCAAATTAAAAGTGAATAACGCGCAAGTTGTCGCATATTTATACCGGCGTGACAAGTAGCATTGGTAAGAATAACGCAACGACGAAGTCAGACTGCTATCGTGGAACTGCAACTAGTAACGCAGGCAGAACACGTGATTCAACAGTGTAAAACTTCCCTGTAAATGCCATCTCATTCTACCTCATCTGAATACGCGCGAACTAAAAATTAACATTCTGGCAGAAAACGGAAATACATAATGACAGTAAACCTACTTAACATTAAATAATTGGTTAGATAAAAATAAATAAATCCTTACAAAAGTAAATTTAAGTAAAAACCACAAATTTTAAAAATTACAATTAAAATTTATTTAGATCCTTTTGGGCTTAAAGAAACAAGATTTTAAAATGCAACAAATCTTGCAAAATGCTATAGGGGGATAATTAAATATTTATGTTTCAAAAATATTTTCTGCACGCCGCAAAGAAACAACTTATTTCGAAATTTCTCACAAAACATACCTTCCTAGCTCAGTTTAAGTTACTTAACTCTATGAAAGCTTCTGCCAAGCTAAGATCTATACGCGATCGATCCATCTGTTTTAAGGCATAAGCGTTGCAGGAGTATCGCAGCTAGACAAAAAAAAAACTGCAACAAGAATGCTGAAAAGAGTGAGAGTAAATATTCTAACATTATTACGTATTATATTTCACATTTTTATTTTGCTAGTTTATATACTTCTTGTGAAAATTAATATCTTAGAAGACAAACGTCAATAGAAGAAGAATAAATTAAATTGCTTTAGTTATTTGAAAATTTACTAAACCCATGCTGTTTATTCAAGAAATACCGAAGAGAAATGTTTAGCACAGG
>KK114153.1:493793-520655 GCA_000611955.2 Stegodyphus mimosarum | reverse complement strand
CATTTATTTTTTCTACAATATAGAGATTATTCAGTTTTCAGAACTCAGAATTGAATATTTAAATTTAGATTAATTAAACCACTTATTTGACTTTACAGAAAGTTTTTAAAAGAAGAATCTCAGAATGAAAAGCAGTAAATTACGAAACGCTCACTTTTTCTTCAATAACAGAAAGGAAAGAAAACCTTTCAGAACTAAAGGACTTCCAATGAAGTTATATTGTTCTTAAGAATAGTAACTTAGGGATTAATTTTAAAGGATAAAATAAGCTTATTATAAGCTTTGAATTTGAAATAAAAGTTTAATGTACCTTTCAGACAGTTTATGAAGAAAAACGTTAATCATTACCAGACTTGAACAGAAATCCACAAAATAAAAATTTGTTTCTGTATAATAGCAAATTCCATTACAAAGATCTCAAGAATATCAGAAGATCATTCGAAGAACCAAGAATATTTTGCTTTATTTCTTCAAATTAAGGTTAAGCGGAAAATGCGTAGAAAATATTTCTTTGAACTATCATTGCGCATACAGTGGTTTTAATATTACTTTGTTAAACGTAATATTGTGGTTTATTTTCAGGGAGTTTCCACTGTCACGAAAATAATGCTTACGTCACATAATTTGAAAATTTCTAACTAAAGCGATGCTTATGTATTAATGTTCAAGTATGCTTGTCCTAATGAAATTTAGAAAACCTGTATTTCGGATTATTAGCATACATACAAATTTACCATATACATAATGTCCGATGTTTCGAAACTTTACACACCTTAAATTTCTCCTTGCGATTATAAATACACAGATAAAATAAAGTCATTGTTTACTTTCGTGAACCATGATGAGCCTGTATTGTTCGTACTTATAAGATGCACAAAAAATGAAATTAAAGAACGCCGCTAATAATTACCTATTTTTTGAATAAAAATTTGTGACTAAAATATGAAACCTGCAAAGATTTGCTAAGACTATTTTTCTTCGACATTCGATGAAATGATTCGTGATAAGGAACCTAAGTACGTTTGTGACGTCCATGGTGAAGCTATTGAAATTGTCCCCACTTGTAATACGAAAAACTGAAAATAAAATTAAACACAATATTCAGAGAAAAGGTTTGAACGTTATACTTGCGCTGACACTTGAATTTGAGTCCGTCAGCCATTCTTAAGCTTAAAAGATAGTATTTAAAACAAGATTAGACTATTAGCGAGTTATCACTACGTCTCAAAATACTTTGAGAAAGACTTGCGAAGGTTTACACAACTTTTGTATTCAATTGAAATTTAACAGAAAGGCATGACTTATGGTACAAATCAACCACTACGTGTGGCGATGTAAATTAAACAACATCAGAGACTTATATTTGAACAATGATAGTTATAGTTTAAGACCACACAGTCAAATAAATAAGCTGGCATTATTAACTTTTACCGGCGGATGAGTTTAAATCGATTGGCTGTGAGAAATGAAAACCCGGGATAGTATCGTTTAGATAGAGCTGTTAAATGTCTGAAAGAGCTTTGCGAGTGCCAGAAGCTCTCTCTGTTTCAAATACAAAACCCTCAACTTCACCTACACACTAAACAACCTGTATACTAAAGGATAATTCACATGCTGGTGATGAATACTCTGGTGATGAATACTCTGGTGATGAATAATAGAAGGAAAAGTAAAGATCATAATCATAATCATAATAACTGGTTAATTAACGTAAGAACCTCACAGCTTTAAAAAACTGCAGTGATCTGCAGTTAGCTACAAAAGGTCGATAACAGATTTTAACCTGCAACAGTTTCATAAATATACCTTGTGAAGGTTTGACTCTCGGGAATATTTAATCGGAGATTTGTCCAAAGACTTCCATAATTTTTGCTTTTATTATCAGGACAACTATTCCTTCTAATTGACTTGGGAATCATCACTGCAATCACGAAAGGGAACAGGCAGCTTACTCAAGCTATGTTCGTGTGTGCATGGAATAGACAACACAAGTTAAGAAGGGTTAAATTTACGCTTTATTTTTCACAGCCTGGAGGCTCTCTCGCACTCGGGATACAGAGACCAACACGTTTGGTATAAAACGTAGAATATGAGAAATATTCACTTAGTAACTAACTTAACTAAATAAGAACTAAACTTAAATGCTTTACAGAACCTATTAACGCGAAGATTGGCCTTTTGACACTATGTATGTGGTGGAATAAAAGGTAATACTACAATACTTCTAGTATATCAGCATGAACTAAATTCTGTCCTTAAAGGCAGACCCGAACTGACTGAGAAGCATGCGCGTAGTAGGCAGCAGGAAGGCTGTCCTCTACTCTTGGCTAGAAGCCACTTCTTAAATACCTACACAGTTTGCAAACTCATTTACATAAAAATCGTACTCGCGCTTATTCTGGCCCGAAATGGAAAAAAGAGAGGCTAGAAAAGTTTTAAAATAAAATAAACGCCAGTAAAATTTAAAATCCTTATAATATTTACCTTTATCTTGAATATCAGGCATCCATATGTAATGGAAATAATAATGTAGTAAATCTGCTGATACTTAGAAAGAATTTTAATTTTTAACATACATTATAAGTAATACTTGAAGTAATATCAAATTTTCAAGATTTATATATAGCATTTATCTTAACTCTTTCTAGAATAAGAATCCAATAGCAGTGGCCTCTGCTCATGATCTTGAGGAATGAAATGTGAAAATTATTTAGAAAAGGATTCATTAACTAAAAAAAATCTAAAAATCTACTAAATATGGATTACATTTCCTCCCTAACACGCGTGAAATATTAAACCTCCGATATTTTCATCATATTTAACATTATATTTTAATTCTCGAACTAATATTTGAATGGAATAATATTTTCCAGAATGAATGAATATAGTTAATAAGTAGTATAAGAACGAGAATTCTGCGGCAGCGGATCAGGGGCGTGGCCCATGACGTCACAGGTGCAATGTGCAATGTCATCGATGACATCACACCTGGGGGCATAGCCAATGACATCACGAATTGAGTTGAGTTGAGTTGTTTTAGGCTCTGGTTGGGAAGTAGACCTCCTGCTTTTCATTTAAATTTAGTGCTTCCAAATTGGAATATTTAGTTGTTAGTATCACTATAAGTGTTATCATTAAATGATTCAGAGAGGTAAATGTATGGATCAAAGAGGAAATGCTTTTGCAATATAATCAATGTTTCTCACAATAATGTGAAATTTAAAATATTTAGACTTAGTCTCAAGTATTTAATTGACAGAATTTGAGAGAACCCATCAAATTAAAATAAGCTATCATAATTATTCATGCACAGTGTTATTTAATAGTTTTATTAACGATGATTTATTATTTTCTGAATATTTACGGAATAATAGCGTGTATTTGTTCAGTTATGATCAATAGATTTTTACTTTCATAATCACATGTTAAAGATCTTTAGAAAATGTAACTATCCCATGTATTTAATCTTGCTGATTTACCAAATTCTGATGAATTTGCAGGTCACTTTTCATGTCATTCTCATTATTCTGGTTAGAAACGCCAAGATGTTATCAGACGATTGATATGTTAGGAAATAATCATACCTCAGTATATTAATGAAATGTATGTTTTTCTAATTGGCTAAGGGGTGCTGCTTCTTGATCCATTTTATTTGATTGGCGAACAGAGTTAATTTCTTGATCTGTAGAACTGCATATATAAAT
The DNA here is from genome assembly GCA_000611955.2 of Stegodyphus mimosarum. Lineage (NCBI taxonomy): Eukaryota > Metazoa > Arthropoda > Arachnida > Araneae > Eresidae > Stegodyphus > Stegodyphus mimosarum. Next base: position 516,951 of record KK114153.1, on the reverse strand, counting down.
TAACATTTTCCAAATCTAAATTACATTGTTTTGTAACCTAGCTTTATGCTTGTGCATTGTGTGTATGTTTGCTGCCCTTTTTGAAATTCGGAATGGATAATTCTTCATTAGTGTCTAATGATACTACTGATAATGCATTTGTGTCAAAGGAGGTAGGTTTTACTTTGTTTTATGGAATATACGTTTAACATAATTAAGGTAAATACTTAAATGTTTATGCATTTAGAGCTATGCATTCTTAGTGGAAAATAAATTTGAGTTAAATGATTTAATATGGCAAAGTTAGATTGTTAATACTTAAGATATATGACGGCTATTTTAAAGAATACAACTACAGTTTGAGAAATATATATCTGATACTTGTGTCTGTGCGTATGGCTGTTAAATCATTCTAATACTTGAGATTTTCTCGTATTTTGCTTAGGTATGTCCTACGTGTGGCAAAACGTTCACGTTAAAGCATAATTTAAATCAACACTTAAAGATTCATACTGGAGAACGTCTCTTTCAATGCGTGGAATGTGGAATGTCTTTCTATAGACATATGAGAATTCATACTGAAAAAACACCTTTCTAATGCAGTATGTGTTGCAAGCGATTCAATGGGGTTGACAATTTAAGAGTTAATGAATCGATTCATCTCCGAAATTTTACTTATGCGATATGTTTGAGGTTATTTTAAAACCAAGTGATCTGAACACACATTTGAAATCTCATGAAATAACCTACAGATGTAGTGCATGTCCTAAAAAATTTAGTGAAGTTGATAGGTTGAAAAGTCACGAAGCTTCTCATCTTAGAATCTGTAGTGAATATTCAGAAGTTTTCTCCTGTAAAAGGAATTTAGAGAGACATATGAAAACTCATAAAGTTATTTTTAAGTGTAAATCATGTTCAAAGACATGTAGTGAATTTGATAAATTAAAACAACATGAAACTTTACATGTCAGACATTATATTAAATGCCCTGACGTTCAAATAAGAGAGATTTGAAGAGACACATGAAATCTCATGAAACGTTTTTTTAATGCAGTAATTGTTCGAAAAGATTGTCTGATGATGATGCTTTGAAACAGCATGAAACTTCTCATCTTAGAAATTGTACCAAATGTTCACAAGTATTTAAAAGAAAAACGTGATCTGTTACACCACATTCGAATGGAACATGGTCTGACCTGAAACTTTCAAATACGAAGAAAAGTTGATCCTGTTAATGAATGTAAGTCCAGTAAAATCACAGGTCTTAATGTTATGTTCTCAACTCAGACGATTTTTTCTAACACAGAGAATGATCAAGATTTAGATGTATTTCTTGATTATATAAAATTGCAACTTGTAAAAAAATTGAGTTATAATGTAGATACATATTGGTGTCTGAAATGGTATTTAGCAGTTACTGTTAAAATGAGTCGTGAATGAGAAAATGGAGAAATTGAATACATTTATCCGCATTTTCGTAGCAACTGTTTGCAATTATTTAAAGGGCATGATATAGAAAGAGAGACTAACGAAACAATCAAAAAAATAAAAGAAAGCTTTGACGAATTTAATGAACGTGATTCAATGTGGGACTTGGAAAGAGTTGTTAAATGCGAACTAAATATTGTAAGGTATGGACCGCTTTCTCCCAATAGCTAATTATTCAGATATAATAAAAGTAAGACTATGGAACTTTAATACATATGCATGTATTGAATGATGATATTACATTGATTGTGTGATGATATTACATTGATTGTATGATGATATTACATTGATTGTATGATGATATTACATTGATTGTATGATGATATTACATTGATTGTATGATGATATTACATTGATTGTATGATGATATTACATTGATTGTATGATGATATTACATTGATTAATGTAAATAACTGATGATACATGTATTAACATAGTGAATGCTCACTTTTATGAAGTTCTAAGCATTACTGCAAATATTAGTCATAAAATTTTTAAATTGTTTTATGTGATATATGCAAATATAATAATATAATGTATTTTCTCCCTCCTTCCAGCATGCCTTCGTAGTGTAACGGTAGGTCACTCGGCGCGTATTCGAGAGGTCCATGTTCGAGTCCCGGTGACGGCATTGCATATTTTTCACGTCTCCAGCACAAAAAAAAAAAATAATGACTCTATAATCTATGTAGTTTTCGTCTATACTCCGGAAAGCCCAAAAGTTTAAATATTTAAAAAAACATAATGTAGATTAGGGGTAAAATATCAGTGTCTTTCTTCGGTTCAATCGGTAATGTATGTATGCTGGTAAAGATATGTATATTCGTAACAGTTATATACCGTGCCACGTTTTTGACAATCTTTCATTTATAAGAAAATATATTAGCAAATAAAAGAAGTACTGAAATTAGTATACGAATGAAAGGCAACGCTACAGAAAAAAAACTATAGAAATATTTACATTTCCAGAAGTATATCAAAGTTCTTTTTTTTAAAAACAGCATGTGTATCGCAGTTTTTATTTCTATTTCGTTAAAAGCTCAATTGGAAAAATAAAAAATTTCTATAGTATATGGTCAAATAAATCCATATCATAAACGAAATTCATGCCTTACATCAGATTAAAAAGAAGTATTCTAAATCTATATATTTATACATATTTAGCCCAAAATCCGTTTATTTGCGTTATAAATGTAACTAAAAAGATTCTTATAACAGTATATCGTCTAAAATTGAGTAAAAATACCAAATATATTTTCCGATGATACTGATATACTTGCGAAAGAAGTTCCTGAAACCTGAAATGTCGAAACATGTTTGCAAAGAACAACGTATGATATGGGTATCTTTTGTAATCCATATCAGTTATGGGTTTAAAGGTGTTTCGAGTAGAAGAAGATAATGTTCGTGAAAATATACTATTAGCTCCATTTTGAAAAGACTATCAATTAAATATTCGAAGTTTTTTAAATTAACAAAAATTCTAATGTTATAAAATCGAATGTATGTGAAAGACATTGTGGTTGGATTAGTGAATTAATTTGGTACTGTATGAATTTGAATAAAGAAATTAAGGTTATGTGTTAGACTTAAAAGAAAAAGCAATTAAAAAAGGTGTGTTATAATTAAAAGTAAGGTGTTAAAACAAAATTTCAAAAGATGCAACTAAGTAAAACCATAGAGCACTAATAAATCACATTTGAAAAATGGTAATTTGAGTATGATACTGAGAAAGTTGGATTTAAGAATTTCTTTGTGCATGTGATGTAAAAAATTGTTAGTTTCCCTTAAACGTTTTCAATGAGTATAGACATAGATGCAATTAGTGTAGAAAAAGGCAAAATTAGCAGAGTCAGTGGATCTAAAATATGAAAAAGTAATAGTGTGAGTGGTGTACATTCATTTGAAACATTAAACTGATGTATATTAAACATCAAAAGATGACAAATATTTCGGTATGCGTGGATGAAACTGTGCATATGCTTGTAAAATCAAAAAAGAAAATTATAAAGAGACTTAAAAGTAATCGGGATTTAAAACTAAACATGACTATAGGAGAGGGAATTTTTTACATTTAGATATAAATGATATTAAACTGTAAACTTGTGAATGGAAATTTTCGAGGAAAACTAAGTCAAATGAAATCATGTAGATGATCAATTATGATCGGAGAATATAGTAAGTATATATTTGAAAATTATAAGGAAATGTCTGAATGTGCAGTAAATAAAAGCAATTCATGTTGTTAAAAATTGTGTTAATGTCTAAAATGGAATAAAATATTGGAATTATGAATGGTGATACACAAATAAAAACAGTACAGCTAATAAGTTAAACTAGAACTATGAAATATAAACTAAGGAGGAAAATCATAAACATCAGAAAAGTAATTAATAGCTTAAATTGCTTAAATTAGAAAAAAAATAATTTTGGGCAGTGTAAGGAAGATATTGTTAAACTTGTGAAAGAAATTAGAAATTCTGCATAAAATAAAGTAAAATAACTGAGGTTATGAAAAATAAACAATTCTTTATAAAAAGAATTTAAAACAAATAAGTTAAAATGAATGCATGTATAGAAAACTAAAAAGGTTAATAAAAAAATAAAGATGTTAATAATTATGTTTAAAATTAAACGATATAATAAACAGTAGTTGTACATGATGGGAAACTATAAGAACTAAATTGAAATTCAGATTATGTTGAAAACCATAACGTTAAAAAATAAAAAAGTGCGAAACTGCATCTGAAATTAAGTAATGTAACAAATAAATAGCTTGAATGGGAAGTTCGTATAACATAACATGTATGTTAAAATTCAGAGTATATTGAAAATTATGAAAGTCATGAAAAAAAAATAATCTGGAAAATTTAAATGAAAATATTACAAATTAGAAACCTCAAGTATTAAAAAATATGGCAGTAAAAATATGTTATTATGAATAGAAAATACAAAAAATAAGTTAAAAGTTCATGGAAAACTAGAAAGGAAAAAAGTATTAAAGTATTATTATTTTATTCTACTTAATAAAATTAAGTAGAATAATAAATTAAAAAAAAATATCATGCAGTTTCATTTTCATGACATGATGAATTGTCATTAGAGAAAAATCCCTTTTATATAATTTTTTCTCTTATATTGTTTTCAGAGACGCACATTGAAGGGTTTTCATGATTGACTTTAAAAAATTTCTAAAATACACAATTCATTTTTTCGTCCCTAGATGGCAGCATGAGCATAAAATCAAAATTAAGATGTAGAAAATATTCATTTGATATCCGTTGCCAATTTGGAAACACTAAATTTAAATGAAAGTCAGAAGGTCTACAACTCAACCAGCAGCCTAATATAACTCATCTCAACTCGTGATGTCATTGGCTACGCCCCCCGGGTGTGATGTCATCGATGACATTGCACATAGCAGCTGTGACGTCATCGGCCACGCGCCTGACCCACTGGCGCAGAAGTCTCATTCTTATACTACTTATACATTATAATGAAACGGAAAAATTGCTTTCCTTTTTAGTATTAAATTTTTATAACTTTTCGGAAATACATGAAACAGCAAAATTTGATTTCGATTGAAATTTAACTTAGCTCGTTATAAGAATGTTAAATATGTAAATTTAATTAGGGCATTTAGACTATAAAATTAAGGAAGAAACTAAAAAGAAATATAAACCCTTCTAAATATTTCTAATATTAACCAATTCCTCTCAGGCAAGATCAACATTACTGATGAAGGCATCTCATTTCTCGTTTTACAACAATAACACTATCAATGTTAAGAAACACACTTTACAGTAAAACATCTAACTTGAAGTGTACATCACCGTTAAAATTATTTGACAAGTAAAGTCACGCTTTAGTAATTAACTGAAGAGTTGAAATCTCAGTCACGAACATAGTTCCTGCGAAAAAGTGACCTTCATTTGTTGCTCACTATAATTTTTCGTTCTCTTTGTAGCGTGCAACTAAAGAGTACGTGTAAATTATTTGGTGGAAATCCTTTTATGCAAAGGCACGAAAAACGGCTGCCGTACACATGAAAGATAATTTTTACTGTCATTTGCATGTGTGAAAATATATCACACTTGAATGATAAATCTGTAATAAAGAAGCTTCTAATAATCAAATAACTTATTCCAATATTCAAAACCTTTACTTATTAACAACTAAAAGAAAACTTTCTTTATCATAATTTAGGGATCCCTAGAAACATGGTTTTGATGTACTCATTATTCCCGTTAACAAAAGAGGCAAACAACTAAAAGCAAATTTTAAGAGATAATTGTTTAAATTAAGATCAAACTCTCTAAAAGTATGGTAAGTTTTTGTATAATGTTAAATGACGTCTGGTCTATTTAACACGCATAATCTTAGATTAGGACTGACATAAGAAATCAAATGTTTTCTGAATTTCGCCCCAAATTATTGTTATCTTTTTTCAGAACAGAATAATAAGCTTGCTTAAAACTGAAAAAGCAATAGATACAGGGATCGTAAAGGCATATTACTACAAATTTTTTCAATACAAAATTGTTAATAAACCTTTACAAAATCTTCTTTGTAATCTGTACATGCCGTGAGGTTCACATTTTAAAATTTTTACATTTAAGTAACTTAATTTTGTGACTATTTTTAAATTAAACTTTTCATATGTTCATCTAGTTCCTAAGATTATATTTAGGCAAACCCCTTATAATATATGAAATGCAAAAGGTTTAATTCTGGTACAAATTAAAATTGATCGAGATATTTAATTTCAAAATTTGCTCCTTATGACGTGATTTTCAATTTGCAAATTTGAAGGGCAGTTAAAAATTTACGATAGTTCGACGTTGATTTTTTCTCCTTAAAGCCCATTCAATTATATTCTTTTGTCATTTACTAGTATCTATATTTATTATTCTGTTACATTTGTTTTGCCGAAATAATTTTCGCAAATGTAATTTATAATTTTTTAAAGTCTACATATAATGTTGAATGATTACTATAATTAAAATTTAGTAGAATGCATATTAAAAGCAATATTATCAACGCGATGTTGCTTCATTGATTTAGAAAGGATATGTGAGTAAGGATTAAGTTTTTTGCTGAAATGTTACAACAGATAATTTTCTATGCTTTATTTTCCTGAAATATATGACATTTAAAAAAAAACTGCTTGAGTTCCATTTTTGTTAGATGCATATCACACAGAAATTTTGCATTCGTTATAATAATTTAACAATGTTTCTCCCATTTCGCATTTTAATACTACTACCTAACTGCTATATTTACGTTTATCAAAATGTTGTTTGATAGATCTGAATGCACAAACGCACATAAATATTCACCTAAAAATATAAACACAGTTTACAACCGCCACATAAATTGCAACACTTAGGTTTATCAAAACGTCATTTTAGAGATCTGAATGCTTAAATGTATCTAAATGTTCAAGAATCTAAGATCACGTATAAATTTATAATTTAATAAGTTTATATTTTATCAGTTCTTTAATAAATCTTATGGTACTTTGTTATAGTTACTATCAGAATTGCCTATTTAAAATACTCCCTTTTACGATACACTTTATAAAACAGTAACTTTATTTTTAAGTAACATGGTGTTCAGAATATTGATTGTTAGTGACATCACAAAAATGTGACTGTAATGTGAAGCATTGCGTCACTTCCGTTGAAGTCAGCTTTCCTGTCTAGAGTGCGCATCTGTGTCAATTTGCACAAAAAGAAAGAAAACTTAGTAGACATCAGTTGGCAGGAGATGGCGCCGTCTGCCCTGAGATCTATTGTTACTATTCTTAGACGTGTGGCCACATTTCTAGCCTGTAAATAGTGGTTTTATAAGAATTTGTGATGTTTCCAATCTTGCGTTATTTTTCCGAAAGGTGAAAATTCTGATCTTTATACCATTTGCTTAACTTGACAAAGTATTTCATCTTTTTTTTTCATTACGACGACATCATTAAAGATCAAGAAATTGTTACATCTCATTTACTGTACTGATAGTAATTCACTGTACTAGTAATTGAAATTTTTCCTCAAGTACGCAAAATATAAACATTTTTCGTCAGTCCAAAGCTGACAGAGGATAAAGCAGACAAAGTATATACGCTTTTCAAATATACATCCCGACAGATTTCAAGATCTTTTAAAATAAATTAGCAAAATCATTAAATTTATGAATGCTTGAAATAAACCGATTTATAAAAATATTCAGAGGATATTTGATTTCATATAAACAGTTAATCTTAAAATTCTCCAGTAAATAATTAGAAATATTAAACAATTCCTGATCTTTCAGCTTATGTAGAAATTAAAAGTAATAATGATTGCTTATTATAAAGGAATTAGATTACAAAGTAACTTATTAAAACGTATCTCACATTGATAAAATGATAACGCGTATATATACCTTAAACGTATGAGATATTTCTCCCACCTTCTTGGCATGCCTTCATGGTGTAGTGGTCTGCACGCTCGATGCGTAACCGAGAGGTCCGTGGTTCGATTCCCAGCGAAGGCGTTGCTTACTTTTCATATATCCTGATTTCAAAAAATACCTAATGTCTCTACAAACTATGAAGAAGTCCATTTCTTCTTTACTTGTTCAAACGCTTAATTAAAATGTTGCGTGTATTTCTTTAAACTTATTTATACTATTTTCCTTTGTTTTACACTACTCTCAACTGTCTCATGCCCAGTACGCAGTCCAGTACTTGCCTTGCCAGTACATGCTACCTCGAAGTTAAATTATTTGAAAAACTGTCTATTTTGCTCTGGATTTGCTATGTAGATGACAAAGTCCCAATTTTTTACGGTAATAAAAAATATACATTTTCTCTGTTATGAGTTCGACTGATCCAAATAATCAGCTCAACTTGAAGTCGAATCTGTAAATTCCTTTAATTATTTCTGATAATTATCAACGATGAATTTGATTTCAGTGCAAATTATGCTTTCTAGTTAACTCCTGGATTTCAAATCGTTTGCCAATAGCACAGAAATGTTTCCTAATGGTGATTAATAAAAGCCTTTGAAATGTGTTTCGTCTTGCCATCAAAGATTTTACACTATTTCAAATAAAATTAATAATCTTGCTGCCACTCCAATTCATTCTTCTGTCACTTTTTCCTGGACTGCATGGATTCTTTAAAAGTTCAACTTGCAAGTCATTTTTTAATATGTTCATAAATTTCGTTTTTCAGTCCATCCGTACATATGTGAAATAGTTTGGTTATTTGTACAAATATGTATGATGTATCTGTGTATTGTTATCATTATAAAAGCGCTTAGGTATATGTCTATAAGCGTAAATTAAATTTAATCATTTTATTTTCTTGCACTGTATTCATTATGTCTGTGATGTCGGTATTTACGTATTATCGACACCACCTTCGTAGAAGTCGCCAAATTTTCAGAATAAACCAAACTCTGGCAACTATGCGCATAAACGCTCTTCAGGTGATCATACTTATAGCAATCCTTCAGTCAAGCAATGTCACCGTTTCGGTAGTAGTGAAAAAAGATGCAGTAAAATTTCGGCAGGATTAGTTTTCTTCCGCAAAATTGCTAAAAGAAATGCGTTCGGTAGATAGTAGGTACGCAGTTCCATGTTTCTCTGAGTTTTTTAGCGAACTCAGATCGCTGTGTACATGGCGAGAAGAACAGCGATAAAAAATTAGAGGAGGATTCAGCGAAAAATTGAGTTTTTACTTTGTAACATATCACATTCCTCGGTACTTACGTATTTAGCGCCCCTTATGACTAAACACTTCCTTCAGAATTCCGCAGTAAGGATTGATAGCGATTGGCCACCATTACCGAAATTTTCGCCAACGCTAAGCAGGATAACACGCAAGTATTCATTATTCTGATTTAATAATTAAAATTCGCATTTAAAATTTTTAAAGTATGATTTCTTTTGAAATTTTGGTAAGGTTTGTCGACTTACGATAAATATTGATAGTATGGGAATGTTTTAAAAATAACGAGAAAATTGTCATCATGCATAAGAAACTGATAAACTGATGCAACGTAATAAAATGCTTTGCACCAAAGTGTTTTTGGTAATTCGTAAGTAACGTGACCTCTTTATAAGAACCTATTTTAATTCTTGAAGTACATGAGCTATAATGAATTCATGAATTGTACTAAGAACTCACAAACAATGAACTCAGTCAGAACTACGAAAATATTATTTTATCGCATTTTTGGCCACCGTTTTAACACAGCAACTTAATATTAGATTTTTTTAAAATCTTAACACGAGAGACATTAGCTTCTATCTCTTGTGATATCTGAAATTCAAATCTTTGTTTAGCATGACTGTTTGAAGCGCAATACGAAGCTTAAATTTCAGTGGTTTATAATCGAATTACAGAGACCAGCAATATCTTAAGTATGCAAATTTATAAAAAAATTATTTATCGTCATTGAGCCTGAAATTTTATATATATTCGTTACAATAACAGACAATGAATGAGTAAGGACTTTAGTCAAGAATTCATTAGGAATATCCCACTGACTGACTAAATCTTACAGTCCGTGTTTCATTATTTATTTTTCGCATAACTATGTGAATGAGTAGTGCTGAAATTCTAAGAAAGAGAACAAAGCAATTACGAAGCATTCGCTTAATATTCATTTGAAGTCATATTAGATTTAAAATGTTCCCTATTTAATGAGTAATATAATTCGCTTAATATTCATTTGAAGTCATATTAGATTTAAAATGTTCCCTATTTAATGAGTAATATAAATGTTTATTTTCAGAGTTCCATATGTATTCAGTCATAAAATAAACGAAAAGTTTGTTGATGATACCAAATATTACATTTGATAAATTTCTTTGAACTAGGTTTACTGTTTTTTATATTTCCACATGCTCTTAAATATAGAGTAAGTTCATAGAGTTTTAGGACTAATTGTGCAACAGATCTATATTTGAAAGTAACTTTTTTATACATTTCTTATGCATAAAAAAGTTTCATAAACATATATATTTTGGCATGGTAATAACACTTCTAGTTAGTTTGTGCAACTGTTGGAGCGCTTTTGGATTTCCTTGTCATGTTTCTTTGTATTGAAATATTCTAAAAAAGACAAGTACCTTTAAAGCGTAACTGCTCGTTAGAAATAGTACTAGGCAAATTAAACTATACGCATGTCCTCATTATGAGTATATTTTTCATATTTGTTAAATTTATTTTTGCGGATTCTGTGCGGAGAGACACTTTAAAGTTAGCCTGAAGAAATGAGATCCGCTAATCTGAGTGATTCAGCTACCTGTTTCAAGCGGTGTTGTCAGTGCAGCAGCCTATATGGCTTGCACTTTACTGGCTGGCATTTACAATTTACATAGCGTTCGGTTCTGAGAGAACTGTCAGTAGACACCAAGACAGATTTAGACAGGATATGCATCCATATCACCAGATCTATCAATGTATGATTGTTATTTGTGGGTCTAGAGTCAAAAATATATCGCAACAATCCTCACACCTTCAATAACAGCAACAACAGACATTTGCTCTGTGACTGGTCCTGTCTTATGAGCTGTGCTGCGACTGGCATTCAGCAGTCTGTTGCCTAAAGCTCTAAACTGTGAAGAGATGATTGGCGATCGTTTTAAACATCTTGTATGAATTACATACTAGAAAAAACAAAAACCTTATAGTTCTCCTGTTTTTATTACCTACTGCAACACATACTTTATTTATACCGCTCCATTTAATTAAAGAATACAAACTTAGCATAATTATATATTCAAGCGAAGTAGTAGTTACTGTCCGAAATGTTTTAATAGCCTATTAGATTAAAGCGATAAAAATTATTTGGAAGACAATGCTCTTCTTTAGCCTGTTGAAATTTAAGGCAAAATTGCAAAATATTAGCTTTTTTTTTGTATGATTCGATTCCTTGATAAGTATCGAAAAGGTACTAAATGAAACATTCTATTTTATGAATAAGCTATAAAAGTTCACCTAAGTTAAATGGTAGTAAAATAATATATATAATCACCTACGATACTTTCCCTAATTGTTTCACACAAGCTCGTAAAGTCGAGTCATTCTCATAAAAGAACGTTTGTGATGAGGGAAGGTCAGTGACACTATATTTGCAGATTATGACCTAAATGTTAATGTGTTGTCATATATCTATCCAAATATGTATCAAACGACATTATTTTTTGTGCTGGTTATTTTTATCGCACATTTCGCTTAATGGATATTCAGAAATAAACCTAATATTTAATTAAAACTTTAAAGTAAAATTATCAATAACAAATTGTTACATGTTTAGTTTTCAATAACCCATCCTTAGATTTTAAAATTTAACAATATATACTTCTTAATATTTATTAGGCATTAATTAACACACATGCTAGAAAATATGCTTATGATTTCATATAATTCTAACGATGCAGTATTATTTGCGGAAGTATTTAGCATTTTGCATCAAAAGGGTACATCTTTTCGTTTCTTTTCGCAAGACTCGTTTTGATAATTGCTGGAAAGCTAATGTATAAAAATCGTATGGACCGGCGACTGAATTGGATTGGCTTATTGCAAAGTGCACTCTGGCTGTATGCTTAAGGAACGGTATTCCTTCTTGGAAAATTTCCAAAAGAACCTGGCTCGTGTTCACATTATACAAGCGGGAACTCGCGGAAAACCCTAAGCAGTCAGGCCGTTCGCCGGGATGAAGTTCATACGAAAAACTGCCATTTAATTTAAAAAGTGATAACTTTAGTCTGATGCTGAACTGCAGTGGTTGAGGAAGAACAGCATTTCTTCATTTTCTTCTACGAAAGATGAACTTGATTAACAAATTTAGCAGAATACATTAATTCGGAGAGTGCTTAGTCCGGAATTATATACAATGAATTTCATCTGGATAAAAGTACTATAAATGGCATAATATCTTGGATTCCTTATATATATATCAAAGAAGAAACCTTTAAATAGATAGTGAGCATACGAAATATATTGTGAAGAGAACTGAAGTAAATATATGATGGAAATGTATTCTTTACCGTAAGTCTAATACGGACATAATTAAATTTTCAAATATATTACATTAAAAAAGGAGATAAAGATTATGAATGATCTCCTGGAATTTCTAAAGGGAAAACGAAATAAAGAACAAAATAACTTCAAGACACGGTTTAAGTAATAAATTCATTAATCCACGAACGAACACACGAAACTAATTCAAAACCATTATTTCTTACGACCGAAATCATTTTTAAAACCTTTTGCTTAAATACTATAAGCAGGCCAATATACCACAAGAGAGAGAATGGAAATTCAGGGCTGAATTTGAATTTATGATGTAAATAGAAATCCAGCGCAAAAATTCATAATATGTTTAATGAAAGACTTAAAAAACTGAAGTGCACACCACATGATTTCCTTGTACGAAATATTAAATTATACGCACTTTTTCCTGCATTTCATTTAAACTTATTGAATTAAATCTATTTCACCGATAGCGCATAAACTACAATAGAATAAATGCACTCTTTAAAATCCACTATATTTACCATAGCGACACTGGCGCTAGGTTCACTTAACAGCGTTACATTTCATTCATATTATAACTCAGAATGCACAAAAATTATATCATCTAAAGAATTATCTAATCGTTGCCACATGTTATATTCAAATACTATAATAAATCTAAAAAGTTGTATAAAAGAAATTAAAAAAAATAAAAAAGAAAACTTTTCACAGACGATTCAGCGCCGCTTACTTAATGCGCATGCGCTACTCGTAAGCATTCTGCTTTATCTGAGACAGACTGGCGACAATATTTGCTGCTGATACGAAACGCTTATTTCCTCGAATTTCATTTGAGATATATTTTCTCATTCAATGAATTCAGTTTCACTTTGCGGCAAGACAAAAATACGTAAAAACTCAAAATATTTGCATTAAAATTTGAAAGATACAGGAAATCATAAAACATCAAGTACAGTTAAAACAATTAAAAACAATTTTTTCAATTAAAATTACACTTTCTACGCAAAAACAAACAATTCAGACAGCAGGCAAGGAGGCAGATTTTTCGGTGCACAAAACTAAAAGTTTCCTTTTGGTCCCACTCGACAAAAAGACACTGAAGGTGCAGAAAGAATTAATTCACTATTCTGCTAAGTTTCAAATTTAAACAAATATGGATGCTATGGTAGAAAAATTAGCTTTAGTCGCACTTAAACAACTTTTATAGATTGTTGATAATTCTACAAATATTGCATGCAGATTAACTAAAGGCATAAAAACTCTAACCGGAAGATAAGAACAACAGAATTCAATGATTTTTAAAGCAAAAAATACGCAGTTTACCAACATATAAGAATAAAAAAGCTGAGCTCACTGAACCGAGTAACGGAGTGGGTACATATGTATAATACTATATACGTTTAGTGCGGCCGATTGCAACCAAAAAGGGGAGGTGCAAAACTGAATGTTATAGCAGTCCTATATACAAAATTTCAATGTTCTGAGACTACTCATTTTTGAGTTATGCGAGATTCATACGCACGTACATTTGTACGCACGGACGCACGAAAACATTTCTTCTGAATCCATTTTAAATCAGCTTTATAATTCGTTTGGGGAAAAAGAGTTCTTTGTTCTGTCCTTACAAAGAAATGTCACTCAAAATCATCGTTAAATTGCATGCGATAGCGGTTACATTGGATTTTCGTTGAACCATGGCACCAGGAATTTTTCGTGATTAGAATACTTCCTTTACTTCGCATAAGGAAGTAAAAAAAGTTTTCAATTTAATCTAACTTTTTGATTTTTCAGTAAGTTGAATCATTCAAGATCTCATTTTGTTCAAATATGTAAGTAATAAATGGATCTTTATGTAATGCCGTGATGCAACGTTTAGCGCAATAATTTTTTATCCCGATTCCGGGCGATACCACAAAGAGAATGTTCCAGCATTTTCTTTTGTTAAAACTACTAATAATTCTATAAAATTAATAATTTAGCAATCAAGATACGGTGTTGTTATAGTTCGTGATTATTTTATATTACATTAAAACGTTTTGCTTGATAAAAATATTTTCTTAAATTTTAAGTGCGAAACAACGTTCCGATTTTTAGTAATAAGAAAGTTAAAAATCATAATTATATCTATAATATTTTCAAAGGCTGCAGTTTCCTTCCAAGCATGTCCGAAACGTGCTCTATTGGTGAGAGGTCTTGTAATTTGGCAGAGCAGGGTAATACTTCATGTCCTTGAAGACAATATTGGGAGATTCGCGCAATATGTGGTCGAGCGTTGTCTTGCTGATAAATGGCACGTGGGCGACTTGATAGCATAGGCAGTATAACGGACGTTAAAATGACGCCCACGTAACTGCGACCCATCATAGTGCCTTAAAGGATGGCTAGAGATGATAGTGTACCCCAACAAATCGCTCCCCACACTGCTACACCTTGTGTAGTCGCCGCATGCCGTTCGACAACAAATGCAGGACCAAACCGCTAGCCTGGCCGCCTCCACACGCGTGTGCGTTAGTCATCAGCTTTGAGAATGAATCGGGATTCAACGCTAAGGTCACACGCCTCCAGTTGGTCACACTCCAGCTTTCCCGAACTCGGCAAAAATGCAGTCGACACTGCCTATGAAAGGAACATCGGTAGTATATACCAACGTCGGCCAGTCGTCTTCGAATGGTTTCCCTTGATACCACTGGATTGCCGGAAGGCGGTAAATGGCGTCACATCGATGCCAGTGATGTTATTGGTGCGGAAGTGGCCGCTCTTATGCTTGCGCGATCCTTGTGCTCATTTGTGTTCCTGGACACCCTGACCCTCCACGACGGTAGACTATTCCTTCTGCGACCCATTGCCGCCAACACTAAGCAACCACCATATCGTTCCGACCGAGGTGGAGGCCTACTATACGCTCCTCTCGCTTCTCTCTGACAACTGTTCGCACTGCCGCAGTTCACGTCTCAGAGAGAGACATCTCTAGTCACAATATCGTCCATCCAAAACGATGAATTCGTTTTCAATAGCCCTACGGCACAAGCAACCACGCTTTCAGTCTCTCCCAGCTGCGGATCTCATACGCGCATAGCGCGCTTACCCTTGTCTTATTGTCATCGAAATTTAAATCATTTGCATATCTTTCACCAGACTACATTCCAGCTGAGTTTCGTGACTGTGGCAGGATTTCTTCTGGATCCTATTTTTGTGACAGAGTGTATCATACGACTAAAAGAATACGTAGAAGTGGCCAAACTCTGGCAACAAGGCGCATAACAGTTCCTTAGGTAAACATATCCATTGTTAAGTTACAAACAGAAAATTTACCAAATCCCCTTTTCGTCCACAAAAAATATACGCTAAATATAACGCGCCAATACGTAAGTACTTGTTTTTCTACTCGTAATTTTCAGGTGAGCAAATTAAAAACATTAAAGAAGCGACAAGATTTTGCCTACGATATCAAGAAGTTATTTAGGCTAACTGCCTTATCAGTTAGCCTAATAACTTTCCTGATTAACATTTTCAAAGTAATACTTCACGCATTTATTTTTCCCAGTACGCTTAACGATCTACAGATCTATTTTTGAGAGACAGGTTTGTCAGAACATAAGATGAAGTCTAGGTTAATTTAAGCATGAAAATATAACGAAAGAAAAGTGCGGTTCATTACACATCTATTGATAAATCTAATGGGAAATAGTTTCAGTTGACGAACCACAATCCTAAATATATTTAGCTACTCATCTAGCTGTTTCATTATATTTATTCAACCATCTCACGATTCCACAAATTTTATTTACAAACATAATTTCAGTTTCGCAAAATATCCACGATGCAGTTTCTTGAAAGATTCGTGAATGAGTTTGATTAAACAGTAAAACTTAAATCTTCTTTTCTATTTCCTAATTATGTATGAATAAAATTCACTGAAACTAAATACAGTAGTATTTCGAATTTGTATTCATGTGGAATATAATTCCTTTTTTCAATATGATTAAAGGCTTAAAGCATTTGAATTTTAATGTATCATATATCGTCAGCAAATCATATTTCTAATTTTCCTAAAAACTTCAATAAATGCTTAATGAATTTCAATGAATTATTCAAGTTAAAAATCCACAGAAAAAAATTAAACTTTAGAATCGCATAAACTATCTTTTAAACTACGAGTTCGAATATTTAGATATTATTTTATTCCTGCACTGAACCTGATGGCATTAAAAATGTGATAAGCGAATCAATCAAATGTAATGGTTGCTGTTTTAACATTCCCGAAAGTCATTATTTCAGGTGATAAAAATTATTTAGGTATTCTGTATTTACCTAATGACTCTTAAAACGGAAACAGAAGCAAAAGTTTTGATCAGTTCAACATATCTATTTTCGATTTTTTTTTCAAAAGTAGCGATTCCCTGAAACATTTAGATTTTTATTCAAGAAATAACATGATACCGATGAACTAGATATACATTAATTAGTTGGAAATACACTCATGTCTATAAATTACGGATAAGGTCAGTTCGCAAAATAAAGGTTCAGAAACAAAACAAACCTGACTTATTCATAAAGTCCATTCATTAAGCAAAAGATTAAGAACAAAAACAAAGAGAGTTTACGTAGAATACTATTCATAAAAACAACGAATTTTGCTCCCGGGAGCAATTAGAAAAAATATCTTCCTTACAAAAACTTAACATTTCATGGTTGGTATGATGGTTAATGTATTGTACGTATCCACGACGATGATGTATAATCTGTACAACGCCTAGGCATGCTGAGTATCAAATTATCGACCTGATCTTCTGGAAAATTACTACACTAAGCAAGCAATGTCCTCCGAAGTTCCAATCACATGTAGGAGGTGCTTGACGGGCTGTAATTCGTGGAACAAGGATGCCCCACACATGCTCTATCGGATTCAGGTCAGGTGAGAATTCCCGCCATTCCATACGGGTGATATCCTGAGATTGAAGGCATTCCTTTACAATTTTTGCACGGTAAGGATGGGCGTTGTCATCTATAAACACAGATTTGGCGTCCAAAGCACCGCTAAATAAGCATACATGTTGTTTCAGAATGATGCCTCGATAAATGTGGCCTGTCATGGTTCCGATGTGAACATGTATATCTGTTCCAAAGCCAATTATAATTCCACCCCAAACGAGCAGTCCTGCACCACCGTAACGGTGTCGTTCAATGATGTTGTCTTGGGAGTAGAGGGTACTTGGAGTTTTCCATATGAAAGTGTGATGTGAATCAGACTGCAAGCTAAACCTGGACTCGTCGGAAAACATCCCACTAAACCACTGTGACGATGCCCACATTGCATGTTCTCTACTCCAGGTTAACCGCTGGCGACAGTGAGTTGCCGTGAGCGGAACACATCTGACAGGCCTGCGAGCATATAAACCAATCTCTCCCAAACGTCTGTACACGGTTTGCCTTGAAACTGTCGTATTCGTGGCTGAAGATAGCTGACGAAACAGGTCCGATGTTATTCTCCTTCTGGTTCTTATGGCAGTTACTGCCAAGTACCGATCGTTATTTGTCGTTGTAACACACGGGCCAACTGTACTGTAACGACTACTGTCATTTTCATCATTTTTAATCGTTGCCAAGCCTAGAGATGACACTATTCCAAGTTCCTCGGATACTTCCGTCTGAGCACGCCCACATTAACAGGCGGCTAATAATCGTACCACGTAAAAAGCCATCCACATGCGTCCGTCCTCTGTGTCATAACTATTCGGTTGTGGCACTAAGCGGCTTACAGAACCCTTGTGAACAATTTTACTTCTTTGTTACCCTTCCTTATATTATACTTCTCTTACACTCTCGTCATTGTGACGTACTATTGGCATCATCTGATGGCTTTCTGTAATTTGCATATTATTCTTGAAAATGTGTGCGATAATTCTACAGGCGAAAATGTTACTTTACATTTCGATTTCCGTGTCATTCTGAATTATGCTTAATTTATGGACATGAGTGTAATTTAATTTCTAAGCATATTTTAATAACACTGGATGAAAGGAATGAAAATAAAAAAATTGCTTCAAATACGGTGCTGAAAAGTAAATATTAAACATGTAAGTTTTTCCCCTTTTAGTCTATTTTATGTTAACTTTTTTAAAGATACGATTTTTATACCTGCACAAAATAAAATGATCTAGATAGTGATCTTTTTTTCTGTAAGACGCGCATTTCTTGAAATCATGTTTATTGCTAATAATACAAATTTAAGTAACTCTAAAGTATTAATTTAATGGATATGTAACTTGAACTAGTTTAACAGTATGTTACGAAATATTATTAAAAATACGGAAGAAATTGTTAAGTAACTAAATGAGTAAAATTGTTATAAAACGATCAGCATTAAACTTTGCATGAAGGAGGAAATATTGTGTTCTAAAGGATGTTTTCATACCCGTGTGCAAAATAAAAGTACTTAAATAAGAATAGAATCTATTTATCAATTGGAAATAAACGCTGTACTCAGAAATTAGAATCGCTTTATGTTACTGCAGCTATGACTAAAAGTGCGTACTCATTTCAAAAGTCGAAAAAATACATTGAACATTTTCAATACTTAGCAACGCAGGAAAAAAAACGCAAAAGAAGGAAATGAAAGTCTCACATGCATATTTTCATAAAACGTTGACTGACAATATTAGTAAATTTAATCTCTTCCAGCGGCAAGATTTTTCTTATTCAATGTGCTCCATTATACAGAAAACAAAGAGAAAGTTTTGGCCAATAGGGAAACAGGCTTCTCTCGTTCTTTGCTTTTAACATTTTACTTTCAAAACTGAGATTTCAATCAGAACTCTTAAATATGGCATATGTTGCAAAGTGTTCAACCAAAAAATTTGTTAAATACGTACTTTTCAATTCGCGAAACTATCACTAGGAGGAGTAGCGCTATATAACATGGAACGTTCGTTTTGACTTCTTCTAATGGTACTCAAAATTAGTGAATTCAAAGCCGGTGGTACTGATGCATTTGTAAGAAGAAATTATCAGAGTTCAGGAAATAAACTGAGTTTCGTTACGAAGAAATTTTAATGTTTACAGTTCAAATTTTAAAGTTTTCAATAAAAGTTTTAATTTTAAGAGTTGATAACTTTTTCTTGCTTAAATACATTCTTTGAGACCTGTTAGAGTCTAAAATGACACGTATTAGAATAAATTATATTGAGCTTTAGTTATTCAAATTGCTAGAAATGTTAAGACTCACGAATTTCACTGAACGTAAACGGAAATGAAATTTCTTTCAAACTGCTCCATTATAAAAAAACTGTGTTATGAAAAACGGGTTTCGACATTAGTAAATTTCTGGTAAAGAAGAAAGAAATGCTCCATTATTCAATAAATGTTGCAACTTCAGCAATTTTCCAGTTGCAATGAATTTTAAGTGACGTAAACCAGAATGAGTAAATTAAAATAATATACGAGGACATATAAATGAGAATAGTTCAGATAAAAAGATCTAAACTCAACTATCAGCCATTTTGGATGACTACGAATATCAAACACTCGACGATTTTTATTTCCAGCAAACCAAATTGTTTTCTATCTGAGCATGCACCTTTAGACGACTATGGTATACATATTTGCATGATATATACTTTATTTTGCAGCAACCAAGTATTTTTGGCTTATTAATCAGGAATCCATTTTTAAATTCCTGCTCCTTATATTTTACAAATATAAGGACTAAGTTATACTAAGACTAATTTCTTAGATGTCACATAAATGTGCTTGGATCAACTTATAATTTTTGTGAAATATTAGTATTTTTGTGTTTCTAGGATACCATATCATTATATTGTATTTTTAAAAAATAAATGCAGAGTTTCCTTTAAAATAACTAAAAGGCATTTATAGTTCATAAAATACATGATAAGATTGGGTTTCATTGCACTAAATTTCTCTTGCAATGTCTCGTTGTTCCGTTATCAAAAGTATTATGTGTAAATATTTTGTGTATACAAGCGACAAATTTTACACTTGTTTGCGATATGTGCATAGATGTTAACGGCTGTATGCACTTTTTGAAATGAAAATCCCGAACTAAGTTAAAGATGCCTTTCTATTTTTTGCAATCAAAGTTTTAAAAAATTTCTTTGGTTCGGCAAGGACAAGTTGGAGGAATTAGAAATGCTTATGTCTTCGTTTAAATGTTGTAGGAGCAATCGGCATTACATCATCATGTTCTGCATTCACTTAGATTTCCGAATTCAACTTAAAACTTATTTCAATCGCTTTCTTTGGATTAAATTGTTGCTTCACTTGCATTGCAAAAAACTCAATATTTATACAACTATCATTTAAAAACTTAAGACAATGGAAAATGAACGTCAAAGTTTATTTTAAACTTAAACAAAAAATTGAATAAAATTTTAAAAAAATTTAAAATTTATATGACTCACATAACAATACTTATTATTAAATAAAAAAGTAAAAAACTGAGGAAGAACTTTAATTATCGCTGAATTTTCAAAACCCATAAACAGGATAAAATGCAGATACACAAATATTATCGAACATTTTGAAAAATTCAAACTGTTGGATTCCGGAATACTTCGTAAAAATCTCTATCATTTGTTTTAGGATCAAGTAATTTTATTCATCCATGCAATATAATATTTAAAGTCCCATAAAAAGGCTTGATTAAAAAAATTCCAGATGTGAAATTAACCTGAATTTACACTACAAAAACAGTGATTTAAAAAGAAAACTGTTTTAAATTTTATTCTACACACAGAAAACAAATAACGTAATTCAAAATATGAAAAATTTTAATCTTCGGTAAAATTTTAAAACTGATTCATTTATTAGATGCATAATTCAAAGAAATAAATGTAATATTACGCAAAATTAATCCAGAACAAATTGCAAAATGTATCATGCAAATTTCTCTCGTGCGATATAAACATGCGTTGCGCAAACTATTCAACAGGCAAGTACTCACCAAATGGACTTCGTATCAATCAGACCGGCTTCACCGAAACGAATGAGAAGACTGACGCAAGCCACGTGGGCAAGATTCAGATCAAAACTGTCGCCAGCTTCAGCGCATAGCGAAATTCTCTGGAAAGTGGAGCGCGCCAACAAGATTCGCAGTTCCTCCGCCGAAGGCGCCATCCAACGAACTGGTCACGAAGCTCAATCAATGGGTTGACTGGGAAAGATTTTGATAATGCGTACGCACATTTTGGCACACCCGCTTCCTGACGTCAAAGGTGGTGTGCTTTAATCGCGGTGCGTAAAATGGGTCACCTACTAGTCGTGAAGTCATGGAATCGATGTGAGACGTCTAAGTGGGCGTCAGTATAAGGGAATCACAGGGGTCATTTGACTCACAAAAAAGTCCTTTTGCTTCTAAAGTATGAATTATAGGAAAAACCTTTTCTCAAAGTCAATTTTTTAAAGTTGAGAAAACTTAATGCTATCCCCTTTAAATTTTCATATGCTTCAGATCTGTGTATTAAGACTCTTGAGGGCATATGTGAGATTTATTGTGTACATGTTATAAAATAATAATCTTTTCTTTTATAATTTTTTGAACATTTTTTTAATCATAAAAATTTTTTTATTTGACTTCCAAACATCGCAGTTATTTACTTTAAGCCATGCACTGCTTTCCTTTAGTTTAATTTCGCTCTATTATGATTTCAATCAAAGTTATTAATGGCATATTTTTCTCGTCAGGCAAGCAACAAGACCCATCAGCGGCTGAGCGGTTAAGCTGCTAAACGTTCGTACTTCGGTCCAGGGTTCAAAATTCGGTGACCCTGCTGGCTCCATGGGTGTTTTCGTGTATTTCCTCATGTGTAACGTGTATACCAGCCATGTTTCCTTAGAAATTCCTCCATGAAGGCATCTTTTCCCTTAGGTAGATAGTCTTCGAGTGTTTTGTAATCAAACAAAACAAACCAGCCAGCCAAGCATTTAAAAAAACTTGACTAACACGTCAAACGTAAGCTTGGAATGAAATACATAGGCAGAGCTGTGCCACATTTTACTACCCAAGACGTCTTACGATGGACACATTTCACGTTCCATTCATTATTCCGAAAGGAAATCTGTAATTGCGCTGGGAAGTTACAGCATTATCATAGCACCACCTTTTTTTCACTCCCATTTGTGTATAATGAAGACTGGAAAGGAAGAAGGAGAAAAGAATATATACATATATATATATATACACACACACACATATATCATATATACGCACACGCACACGCACGCACGCACGCACGCACACACGTACACGCGCGCGCGCACGCACACACACGCACATATACACACACACACATATACACATATACACACACATACACACACACACATATATACACACACATACACACACACACACATACACACACACACATATATACACACACACACATATACACACACATATATACACACACACACACATATATATATACACACACACACACATATATATATACACACACACACATATATATATACACACACACACATATATATATACACACACACACACATATATATATACACACACACACACATATATATATATACACACACACATATATATATATCAGTAAAGACATAAAATAAGAAATTTAGAACTACTTTTTCACAAAGACGAAAATTAAAATTCATAATTAATAAATT
>KK114153.1:467914-492687 GCA_000611955.2 Stegodyphus mimosarum | reverse complement strand
ATAGTCTGACCGGAAATACACATAACAAAATTGAAATAAAAAAGCAACAAAACCAAATTAATATAATAAAATTAAAATAAAAATATTGTTGAAAAAAATTTCAGCTGTGGTATTTTTTATAAACATAAATAATACATCTCTAAGATTAATTATCTAAACTATCAAAAAAGTAAAAAGAATAACGCCCTTTAAAAAAGACTTTAATTTGTAATACTTATTTTCACAACTGTTCTAAGACGTAAGACGTAAGACCTTTCATTTAACGGCGGCTAATAGACAACGGTTTATTTTTTGTAACACAAAATCAGTTGGATTGTTTATAACACAAAATTCATTAGATATGTCTTGAAATGTTACGTTGAAACTTAAAAATAGTTTCTTTTTTTTAATGAATTTCTAAACTTTCGTTACTGCTTTAATGCCCCTTTAGTGTCTCACTTGTCTTGTCCCCACTCTGAGTTATATAGTTTTCTTTTAAACTTACTACGTGCTCTGCCTTCAGGCACAGCACAGAAAGGGAGGGATGTGAGAGTTTTCTTAAGGAAAACTGGCTTGTATCCACGTTACATATGGAGAAAACACGAAGACGCCCATGCAGCCAGCCCCTTCGCCGGGACTCGAACCGCGGACGGAACTGCCAGTATTCAGCGACATTTACCGCTCGGCCGCTGGTGAGCTCCTCTGTATGTAGTTAAGAATAATTTAAAACATGAGTTTATGTCAATATATAGTAGCAATTTATGATAAGAATAATAACTGAAACAAAAATTAACACCTTGTACGTGTCTTAAGATAATCACAGCTAATTCTTGCATTTACGTCAAACAGTTTTAAGCTTTACGGTTTCTTACCTGAGGATAAGCATTTTTACTAGTGCTACTGGTTAACAACTTCTCTCATTTATATGCTTTTTTACGTAAAGAGCAGATAAAACTTAAACATTTCTTTTCTAACCTTCATAATATTGAAATGTAGTACATAATAATGAAAACGCTCAAGTGAAATTCAGTGTACTTAAAGAATAAACAATATAAGATATAATTTTATAAACGTCTAAAATTTCGCAATAAGGGAAAATCTTTCCTACCGTTTTATACACACATTTAATTTTTTATTCCAATTAAACACAATAAGTCCATTTCAAACTGGTATTATTATTTGACTAAAAACACATTTCTCTTCAGATAATGTAATAATGTTATTAATTATTATATCAAATAATTAACAGAATATTTCGCTTTTTTCCTCATGGTTAATAATAAACATAATAATATAGAACAGCTGTCATAATATTTATTTATCACTAAGTTAGAGTTTCAGACTACTTTATGTTTTATTAAAATTATCTGCTTAGGTATTCAACCCTTATAGACACTATTTCAGATATCAGGTTTTGAAAAATTGAAATATACTTTGGAGTATGGTTCAAACACTCTAGGCTGTATATGTAAGTACAAGAAAATATTTCTCGTAATGTCTTTAAATAAACAAATATCCATGCATCTTGAAATGCGTCCACGTAATTAAGGCAGTATATTCAAGGAAGAAGAGTCCGAGTATAAAGTACCAAGGACATTTTTAAGAAAATGTAATTAAGAAATTTTAATTAAGAAAATGCCTCTTTCGCATGGCAATTTCTGGATTTTTGAGGTGTCGGAATCAGACGCTTGGCCGGTTGGAAAGCAACTATAGATCGACCAAACCAAGTAGCGCAAAATATAGGCGATATTTGTAAAAGGAGAAATAAACGTATTTCCTGTCTATTCATTATTAGTTCCAGAACAACAGTTCAGATTTTAGTTCTGTTAAAATTATAAAAAAATCCTTCAGGTGGTTAAATGGATTTCTTTGTTCATTCATATACAAATGTATATCATTTGATTATAACTTGGATTGATATTACTCTCAGTCCAAGTTTTTCCAAAGATGCCTTATATTATTTACAGAAGCCTTTGTTAATTGAGCGTATTAAAAGTTTCAACAATGAATTATTTTCGAGATTTAGACTAATTTTAAAAAGTAGCAGATAAATTTCGTAGTTTGAAGAAGTGGTGCTTTCGATTTAAAAGGAGTAAGTACGCAATCAGAGTATTAAGTGTCCGTAAATACCAAATTGTTTTTTTCTTTAATTTATTTCCGCATTCTCCTCACAACAACGAAACTGTAGCCAAACAGCACGATTTAAGGCCAATGATAGAAAAGAGTGCGGTAACAACACATTCGTAACACCTGCGCATTCGTCGGCTCAGGCAAATTGTACATATGTACTTGCGGAAAGGTACCCGCGCAGAATGCGCTACCCACTATCGAACCTGATGGACGATTTTCTATTAGTTGGCATTTCGAAGTCTAATATGTGGCGTATCTTATCTAAGGCATATCTTATGAATTGGATAAGCAATTATGTAGATGGCAGATGATGTTGACAGTGAAAGATTGATAAGAATAGAACCAAACGACACAAGTCTGCTACTATTTCCTTTTATGAACACGAATATAAATTAACTGTCACCGCTGTATTTGGTTAATGTATTTTGGAAAATATATTAAAATTTGGGGCCTGCCTTCAACTGAACTGTAAAGAAAGGGTTATTTTCAAAATTATTAGATAGCATACTAAAAAATGTGTGGAGATGTTATGGTAATTTATTTGAAAACTGATAAACAAAAGCGATGTAACGTTTGTGACTGCACTCCTGTTTATTTATATCTGGTCGAGAGAATTAACCTTTGTTAAATGGGGTAAAAAACAGGTGGATATATGCAAAAAAAAGTAACTGATAGCAATAATTACTTGCGGGAAGTATGTGCTCATGACGTTCTAAAGAGAGCTTTCAGTAAAACTTGAGTCTAACAAAATATAGAAATCGACAAAAGCTTTTTTACGATGTACAAAAACGAAGCAGGTCGAATAATATTAATCCTTCAGAAATCCGCAGGAACAACTGACACAGCTTTAAAGAGATCCCTGACAACCTTCATTGTTCAATAGCAGCCAATTTCCAGGGTCGCTGGGATATCACGTAAGTACAGTCTTTAATCATCTAAAAAAGTGCACATCTCTTATAAAAATTTCTGATTAAATATTTTAAACTGTCCAGAAAGCACTCAAAACTATCCGAACTTCCCACTGGAAAAGAGTGCAGTGTAAACATTCGTAAAATAACACACATCCACAAAGGAATGTAGCATACATTGTGCTGTTAAAATAATTACCCATCCATCTCTTTCTTCGAGTACTGAGCTGTGAGCCATCCTGCGATTCATGAGTATCTGCTGAAATCTCGCCGGATAATACTGGTCATATCAGCCGAAGCCGTATCTAAACTGAACCAGTGTAGTTAACAGTAAACTTCTCATTTAATTTTCCTCAGATTTAATGCA
The DNA here is from genome assembly GCA_000611955.2 of Stegodyphus mimosarum. NCBI lineage: Eukaryota > Metazoa > Arthropoda > Arachnida > Araneae > Eresidae > Stegodyphus > Stegodyphus mimosarum. The sequence continues at coordinate 489,303 of KK114153.1, read as the reverse complement.
TTACAGCAAACTTTAGGTAGCAGAATAATTTACATGCGATGTACATCTAATTACGTTGATACTGGGTTTGAGGTAATAGAGGAAATTCTCATTGTTTAAATATGTCTATTTTACAGTAATTTCATTTTTTATATCTATCTTTAGTAAGTACAATACTGATAATGTTTTAGTAAAGAATATGAGATTGTACTAGTGCTGATAGACAGGAAATTCACTTTATACATTTTAGAGCATCTAATTTTGTGCTGTGGATGAATGTAAATGAAGCGCATGGACTTTTTCTGTCTTATGAATTTCGTTTCTCAAAATAGGTTTTATTTCCTTTAACTTACTTCAAGAATACAATATACAATGCGTAAATCTACATAATATGCATTGATTTACTAGTTATGCTATTATTTGCTTTCAATAATGTGCTAAGTTTAGTGTTTACTATGTACTGTTAAGATTTTGATGTGTCAAATGTTATGCTCGCGGATATGGAGTTACGTCCAATGTTAATACTCCTAACATTCACCAACTTTAAAGCTCAGTTGGTAAATCTTAATTGCGAACTGATTTGAGGCGTCAAATATATGTATAAACAGAATGCAAAGTCAGCCCTCCGTTAGTAAATAAACCGCACCACATAAATTTTGTAGTGTAATATTCTCTAGGGGCTGCTTAACGGGCCTGCTATTGCTGCTGCGTGTTCTCTAGAGGAGAAAATCCACTAGTTGAACGCTACACCTAAGGGCTGGCAGGGCTAGGCAGGCGAAATTATTTAAACGTATGCTGTTGAGTTACACGGAAATATGAGGCCTTTGAAACAAATACTTTGGAATCCAGTGTTGCTGCCCAAATGAATAATAGATCATAAATTTAAAACTTGCACTGCAAAAATTATATAATAATTTAAATCAATTTCACAGAAATACTTACTGTGACAAATATTATAGAATTTCTTTTTCCGGAATGTATACAGATATCAAAATAATATCTTACAGAAATATTTATATTTACAAGGTCACGGTTTAAACAAAGAAAAAAACGAATTTTACAAAGTAGACATGATGGTAATTTAAAAGTACAAATAAATAAGGAATATTAAAAAGGTTAAATGATATATGACTATGCAATGTACTTCGCAGCAAGCAATTCTAAGTTAGAAGTTAAATGCAGTGTGAAATGCTTAAAGGCTGTTATCGTTTGAGTTAATATATGCAATTACTTTGAGAATTTTAATTAGGTCATCCTCATTTTTCGTCCTTCGAGCTTTCCAGATCTTAAGGTTTATTAACAGGCAAATTAAATGCTAGTCAAGGAGATTACCTTACACGGAGAATATTTCACAAACTGGATATTTTTTCGAATGATTTACAAAACACTACTCATTGATTTCTGACTTTAAATACAAAAATTTCTACTATAATCAAAAAGCATCAGAAATAGAATCTAAAGGACTGATAATTGTCTTTTTGCCCGCCAAATAATTGTCACTCTTTCTTTACCTGGAATGTGTGGATAAATTATGCAGAATTATTCTTACTCTTTTTTTCCAAATATAAATTTCAGAAATGAGATAACAGATGTGTCATGATAGATGAGAACAGATGTATCATGATATTCATTAGGCATTTTAACAATTTTAAACGTCTGCAACAGATAATTTGCAGTCTTAAAGAAAGCACGTTATGGAAAAAAATTCTGATAATTACTTCTTATGCGTAAAAGAGAGTACTATTATGAGTATAATTAATTTTGTATGCGTAAAAGATTTTCTTGTGGCTATTTGCTTCTGTATGATAACTTTGATTTTTGGCTATAGTTCTAGCCTGATATATCCATTAAGGTAAACCTCTTCTTAGCACCATCATACCAGTTTTATCTCACTTTCCTTAGATCATTTTTCAAAGCCCGCTCAGTGTTCCTGCATGCCGTTTTCCTAACCTTGATTTATCGAACCGAAAACGCAAAATCAAAACGAAAGACCATAGGAAGAGAGTCAAATGAGTTTACAGGTATTTCATAAAATGGGATCCATTTTATTTCTGTTTCTGACCCTTTCTTTATTAAATAAGTAGCATTTGACTTAGACTTGTGACTAGAGGCTTTTATCCATGTGAAGCTTAATTTTTATGATGCCCTTTCCATAGAAGGCTGGAATTTCTTCAAAAACTGGCTTTAAAGGTTTCTGTTCATAGAACAACGAATTAAGTTTAGCCTTACTTCAGACTCTTTTGACTTTTACTTATACGATTACACTTATTCTGATAATGCTATTTTAGTCCTATAATCTTAACAGACGTGAAGCGAGTTATCGCTATGTCTCAGATAAATGACAGTCTTAAAAAGGTTATGACAACCTTTTTATTTAAACAGAATTTGGAACATAAGGGTTCGGTATGGTGCTACAATAACCACAACTTCTGGTGATTCAAACAAACAGAACAATCAAGTTGAAATTAAACGTTGAACAGTAGTGAAAGACTACACAATTTAATTCTTAAACTAGAAGCTAGCTCAGAAATTTTACCGGCGCGTCAGACTTAAAGTATTGGTGGCAAGAGGGCCACAAAGCCGAATAATTATAATTTGTAGAGCTGGCAGAAACTAACCACGTAACGCTAAAATACCAGAAACAATCTCTGTCTCAACATCAGCCTCAGCTTAAATCCTTACAGATAATTTGTATTCTGGAGAGGGAAATGGAATAGAGAAGTTATAGTAAAGACTAAAATTATAATAACTGTTTAATTGACATAAGATACCCTACGACCATTCTATCAAAACCCTGCAATTATTATGAATCCCGTTGGGAGCTTTTCTGTAGATGCCGCCCAGACAAGAAAGTGGTCAATGACTCTGCTGCTGTACCGGAGGGCCCGGTTTCAAATCCCGGGGAAGGCCTGTATGTAAATTGTTCATTCCTTCATAGGTAGCAACGGTGGCCCACCCATTAAGTGCCCCCAGAACAAAGTGGCTACCTCTTCCGGCCTTAGTAGTAGCTAACACCTATAATGGTTAGTGCCCGCCATTCGGGCGAATTTTCTGTACATTACGATGCCATTTCGTATGGTCATTTTCGTCAACTGAGCAATAGAAAATTATCTTTTTCATTATACCCGCTTAAATATATCCTTGTTTCATGAGTGTTATCGCAAATTTCCAATTATCGGGAGCTAGGTTTCCACATAATTTTCTACAGTTTTTTTTCGCAATATGCTTTGGTAAAAGCAGATGAACTTCAGGTTCAAAATCTCATTTTTAACTACATATCTTTATGAATTATTTTATTTACAGTAACAGAAGACATTCCCAGTTTCGATGCAATGGATCTTTGATCCGGTTTTCTTTCACAATCAGGGACTTAACGCTGTTAAAATTTCCCAGCATTCAAGCACTCTTGGATTAGATTTTGCGGCCATTTATTAATTTTTTCTTTCAGTTTGGAGCCTTTTTCCTTTCAAATTTAAAAAATTAAATTAACTTTCCTGGAAATACAATATTTCGGTTTTTTACATTATTTTACAATTTTTTGTTATGAATATTTTTCCTTGGAAAATGCATTTATGTTACCTTTGACCCATCTATTAATTTTATTAATCATTTCCAAATAAATTCCTTATTCTGCATTCCAGTCAAAAACAAAACTGTAACAGATGATTATATAAGAAATTCCAAATTCTTGTCTCAAAATGCTAACGAGAAAGTTTAAACTAAAATCGCTTCCATTAAGTGCGAACGACCTTCCGTATACATTTCAACATTATATATGATGCACCGCTTTCAATAAGTAAACATTTTCTCTTGATGTTTTCCCTAGTTACGACAATGAAAGAAATACATCTCAACCTCTCAACCTAGTTTTCCAGAGTAAATATGAGACGAAGCGGCTTTCGAAGTATTTGTATTATTAAATTCTAATACTGAACAAACAATAAAAATTATTCTTGTGTAAAGCTTGTCGAAGCCCATTCCACGTTCAGTTTCTTTTATCCCCAATGCTCATCCAGAACAATGCCAAATTCAGAATTTGTTTGATCAGGTGTAAAGTGTTTGTTAATTAATGATATAGTGTTAGTAAATCATATATAAATACGTATGTTACCTTTTTTTCTGTTTTTTATGTGTTTTATGCATTTCTGTTTTTTTATGCGTTGCGTATTTTTATGTGTTTAATAATGAGGCACGATTTCAGACAAGATTTTAAGCTTTAAAAGACGCAAGGTGTCAAATGGTAATTTTAAGATATTTGAAAGGAAATCAGCTTTAGATTGTGTTGAAAGATTTTTTGAACATTTGAATGTATTGTTGAAAACAGTTATTACTGTTCCTGATAAGCGTAGTTTAAGTAAATAGTGTATACAAGCAAGAAAGTATGATAAGTAACTGTGAAACACATGTGGGGGCTAAATGACATCATCTGCTTAAATTGTTAAAAATCATTTCTCGTGTATAAAACTTATCTTGGCTCCCCTCAACGTTATACAGATTTCCTTCATCCTGGTAAAAGTTACCTAGTCCAAAAATCCCTAACAGAGGTGCATTCGATTATCGCTATGTCTGAAAGTAACTGCATAGTCAGAGAAAGGTTTAAATAAACCTATTTATTTAAACAGAACTTTGAATATAAATGCGTTCTTGAGCTAAAAAAATCAACCACAGCTCGTGGTAGTGGAACTAAATAGAAACAGTCAACTTCAATTTAAAAGGTGAAATAGTAGTCAGAGATTCCACAATTAAATGCTAATCTAAGCTGGCTCAATAATTCTTACCGCTGTATCAAATTTAAATGTTCGCAGCGATATAATACCAAGCTGAATAATTGCAAATTATCAAAGCTAGCAGAAACTAAACGTAGTACGCATGTCAAGCCAGAGGCGCACCGTCTCTTAAAACTCCACAAACCTAAGTTCGAAAACTAACTCATTTACATTTCGTTAAGGAATTGGAAAGGAGAAGTTATTGTAAAGGCTTAAATTATAAATAACTGATCATCTTAAATAATAACCTTAACATAGATATACGTCCCTGTTTAAGCAAATCAAATTACTTCAACAATTTACTCGTGTTCCAGTCTGAATATTAGTATATCCATTGGATTTTTGAGACTTTCATCACTAACGCTCTCTTCAAACGCAGTGCCAACGAAAATCCTTTCTAGGCCACTATTTTCCTAATAATTGATCATAGACATACGCTTCCCCTTACGCAAGTGTTTTACGTGATTCGTCGTATTTTTTAAATTTAACCCGGCGGAAGGCGCACCAAGAAAAGTTACTTGAGCGGGCGCGTGGGGTTTCACATACCCCAATATTTAAAATAAGATAAAAAAAAGGTTTTATTTAGTTTTAAATCAGTTTTCTTATTTATGATACGTGAATAAACATTAGGTTACCAAAAATTAATTTCCAATATTAAGTTTATAGTGTTAAAATAAAAATAAATGAAAATAATAACAAAACAGACATCATACTTTTAAGTTTTGTTGCATCTCTAATGCACAATGCTTATTTTATCTGGTTACACTTTGAACATAATACATTAATATGCTCTTGGCAAAGAAGGATTTCACATTTTATACATCTCATTCAAGTTTTTCTATCCTTAGCTCGAGGACATTCACCACATCTTTTATATTTAGTTATTTCGAATTTCATAGATTCGTTTGAATTATTCGTAGAAACTTCTGCTCTTCTTTTGCACGCCGTACGTAAATTTCTCGCTAACGTATTAATATCTGATCTTTGTTCAATACGATTTTTAATTAGTTCTAATGCTAAGTCCTTCAAAAACAGGCGTCTGCTTCTATATCTGGTTGGTGGATTAGCAGTTGAAAGCAATATGATTCGAGCATTTATTGCAGCAATATTCAGAGCAGAAAAAAAAATTACCATTGGCCATCTCCTTGTTATTCTGGCAACTGAATAACTTGCTGCCATTTCGTCTACCGTATCCACTGCTCCCTTAGTCATATTATAAAAACATATCATTTCTGGCTTTTTATTTTCTCCAGTAGTATCATCTATAGCATCATCGTTATGTAATGTTGAAAGCATAAGAACAGTTTTTCCTTTTTTAGGAACATAAGAAATTAATGTTTTATCTTTTTCAAAACCAAAAAGTGTAGAAAATATTTCCCTTCCCTTAGAAGTAACAAAAGTAGGAGGAATTTCCCTTTTGTTTTTCCGCATTGTTCCTACAAGTGTCAGCTTTTCTTTTAGAAGATCCGCAGCTAGTGGGTAACTCGTATACCAGTTATCTGTAGTAATGTTTCTGCTAGATTTATGCAGTGGTTGAATTAATCTTTTCACAACGTCAGATGGACTAGTACTGACCTTGAAGGGACCATCTGGCTGTGTACCGCAGTATATTTCCATATTAGAAGTATAAAAAGTTCTTGAGTCTACCAGTGCAAAAATCTTGATTCCGTATTTTGCTGGTTTGTTCGGCATATATTGCCGGAACCCACATCGGCCCCGAAAGGGTTCAAGTTTCTCGTCAATAGTGACGTACTCACCTAAATTATAAGAATCTTTGCAATTTGAAATAAATTTTTCAAAGAAATCTCTAATTGCGGCTAATTTATCAAAGAGTTTTCTCTGTGGCCTGTCTAGCAATTTGTCGAAACGCATGCAACGTAAAAGAAATAAAAATCGCTTATAGGGCATTGTTGTGTGAAAAATTTCAATACCTGTACCGTCAGTAGCCCAAAGGTCCTTTACGTTGAGATGCGATGACTTGTGAAGACCACATAAATATAAAAGTCCTATAACTGCTTTTATCTCGACCACGTCAGTAGGTTTTGCATCTCTTTCACGTTTATAATGTAAAACTATCTCAGAAATATATAAATTCGTACATTCTACAATTATTGACAATATACTATTATCAATAAGAATATTCCAACTACTAAAGGGATCAGTAACATTTCTGGCTTCTCTTACAGGTCCTGGAAGATGAGTCATAATATTATGCGAACGAACTCTTACATTTTGCCTAAATTTCTTTTTTTTCCACACCGTTTTTCCATCTTTTCCAACAAAATCATCAGAATCATCATCATCTTTAGTATTATCCAGTTCATCATCTTCTTCTGTATCTGTATTATGTTCACTAAATATTTCAATGTCAGTATCACTTTCAATTTCCGAAATGCAATCTTCATCACTTTCAACAGTTTCTAATAAATCTCGCAGCCGTTGCATCTCTAATTCATAGGGACTCATTCTTTTTGCCATAATGCACTAAAAAATCTTTAAAAATATAATTTTAGCTACTTTAAAATCCCTTGCGAGTAGAAATATTTATTGTTATACTCTAGAATTTAATTTCTGAAATAAATATTCCGTCAGGAAAACACTTACGTGGACAGGCGCGTGGGGTGTATCATACCCCAGTTCCAACAAATGCCAATAAATCTTTTTCTGAAACACATATGCAACAACAGTAAACAGGTTCTGAAGGTCATACACTACTAGAAACTCAGCTACTGAAAGGGGCACAAAATTGCGGTTTCACAAGTTGGGAATATTCCACTATTTTGTAGGGGTGGGGTATAATACACCCCACGCGCCTTCCCGCGGGTTAAGAATAATTAATTTTTTATAAAACAAAGAATATAACTTTTCCCACATTGCTCTGATCCCTATACTAGAGTTTAGACATACACAGTCCAGTCACATTAATGTGACCACCACGTACTTTCCATGTCAGAGTTAAATAACCAATCACAGAAGGCAGGTGGCAGCACAGTGCAGTTGAGCGTATATAAAGGGTGTGTGAGGGCTTCGGAAAACATTTCAATCGTTGGCGTAATGCAGAAACGAAGCGATTTATCCGATTTCCAAAAGGGCATGATTATTGGCTTTCGGGCCAAGGGTGGAAGCATTTCCGAAACGGCTGAGTTTGTGAACTGTTCGCGTGCCGCCGTGGTAAAAGTGTACCGTGCATGGCAAAATGGGACTGTCCAAAATCAGCGACGTGGCAAATGTGGTGCACCACGGGCCATAGATGACAGAGGCGAACGACGGTTGCGGAGATGCGTTCGGGCAGATAGACGGGCTACCGTTGAGCAACTGACCACCAAAATGAACCAAGGGGCTACCAAAAGTGTCTCCCAAAGTACTATTCAGCGAACATTGCTGCGTCTGGGCCTCCGAAGCAGACGCCTGGTTCGTGCACCTATGCTGACTGCTGTTCATCGACGGCGAAGGCTAGAATTTGCACGCCAGTACAGCAGCTGGACGTCCACTGAGTGGCGACAGGTTGCGTTTTCGGATGAATCGCGTTTTATGCTCCATCGGACAGATGGACGTTGGCGTATAAGGCGTGAAACCTCTGAAAGGAACCACCCTGCAACCATTGCCGGAACGGTCCAAGCTGGAGGCGGGAGCATTATGGTCTGGGGAATGTTTTCCTGGCATTCTCTAGGTTCACTGATCATTGTGGAAGGCACAATGGATCAATACAAGTACGCATCTGTCCTTGCGGACCATGTTCACCCCTACATGCGCATTGTTTTTCCTCAGGATGATGGCATCTTCCAGCAGGACAATGCGAGGTGCCATACAGCTGCCAGTGTACGTGCGTGATTCGAAGAGCACCAGGATGAGTTTACCGTCCTTCCCTGGCCAGCAAACTCACCTGACTTAAACCCAATCGAGCATCTGTGGGACCATCTCGATCGAGTTGTTCGCGCCATGGATCCTCAACCGCGTAATCTAGCGCAGCTGGCCACGGCATTAGAGTCGGCATGGCTCAACATCCCAGAGAACACCTTCAGGGACCTATGTGACTCTCTTCCTGCACGTCTCGCAGCAGTCCGCTCTGCGAAAGGTGGTTATTCTGGCTTTTGACAGATGGTCACATTCATGTGACTGGACTGTGTATTTTATACTCATTATAAAAAACAAAACTCAAAAGGATTGTCTCCTGTACGACAAAAATTGACAGAGATATTTGGTACTAAAATCGAAAATCATGTTCAAGGGCCGTATACAAACAGAAGAGCGAAAGGTTTACATTTGTACGTAAATAAAAATAAAATATCACTTATAAAAACGTTTCTGGAAAGAAACGTTTGCGTATAATTTTACTAAAAGTAAAACATAGGTTTGGAAATAGGTTTTTGATAATTTAAGATTGCGTGACGAGCTCTTCTATGCAGGTTATCGTGAAAAATATTGATAAATATTTTTTTTTTCAAAATGGAAATCATATTCATAGAATCTTACAGAACTTGTATTCCAAACCTCATTGCCAGGTTGCAGTATTGGCTTGCAGACAATTTTAAATATTAATTGGATAAATTAAAAATGAAAAATATTTGTATTTTAATAAATTTTTTGTAAGATTATCAGGCTATGATCCGAAGTAATAAAATTTCATGAGAATATTAGGAACATATTTTTGGATATGAAAACTGAATAAATTATTTGCATGAAAAATCTTTCGGAGTATGAAATGTAATAAAATTCTAAAGCAAAGACCCTTGTACATCTCAAAACATGATCAATCAATGGCATTTAAGGGGAAAAAATCAACCTCGTTACTCCTGAGTTCAAACTTAATATGAAGTTAAAAATCGAAGATTTTAAAATTAAATATCTCTGTCAACTTTTGAGGTATGGGCGTCAAACCTACTGTGTTTAAGTTTTTATGACGAATACAAAAGAACCCTAAGTATTATTATATGGTTTAGAAGAACGTATATTTCTTTTTCTTTCCCAACGGCAGTCCCTCAACCGACTTCGGCTTGGCCGAAGTGGTGGTCACTTTATTATGGAGGCACCTCGGTGGAGCCACATTTACCTCCTATGAAAGGATGGACAGTTACAACTATGCCTTCTCCGGGATTCGAGCCCAGGCCCTTTGGTATCATAGTTGGCTTCCTTAACTACTATACCGTGCAGGCACCATGCATAAAATATTAGATTTCGTAATATTTACAAAGTTGATATATTTAAAAATAAAAGCACTTAGATATTAAGCTTCGCGTCATTAAAATATATTTGTGATTGGGTGTAGATATCTTCGGTCAACGTTTGAGAAAGCAAAGGCCGGGTGAGGACTTTTGTCGACACGGTGTGCAGTAAAAATCGCCTTTTAGGGGAATTACAAAAATTAGTTCAAAGATAGAATAATAATAATGGTTTCATGTATCATGTTTAAAATAAAAGTAAACTTAAATTTTGTATTAAAGGTCCTATAACGAATAATGTCATTCATACAAATGTTTCGTTTCCTATTTCTTGTCAAGTCGCCATGCGAATACGAAAATTTCTGTTTAAAAACCATGAATGCATTAACAAACCTCATTCGTTTTAGCGTATCTATAGCAACAATATGTGCAAAAGGAAAAAAGAAATAAGCTCAGCAGAAAATGAAATTCGCTTAAAAAAAGAGCAATATTTTACTGCTTTCATTTTGTATTCATGAATTCAATCGTGCTTTGTATATAAATGAGTAGGTGTTGCCATCTCTGGGTCCGAATGAGACAAAATCAAGGTTTTTCAAGCTGAAAAGAATTATTTTCAGCTATTAAATGTTATTCTCCTCGTTTAAATCCCTTTAACTGTTTTTAAAACGTTTATTCTTTCAAAAGTCATAAATTGTTTGTGACAAGCGAATATGGTGTCGAATTCTGAACATTCGAACTGCATTTTTACACCCTTGTGGGTGGAGTTGTTAGAGATGAAATTCCTTATCTTCTTATTTCTTAAATCCCTGTCACGCACTCAACCAGTGTCTTTAAACAAATTCTTTTGACACTGATAAAGCTTATTTTCTGAAGCTATATGTGATACTGCAAATGAATATATTAGAAGATACGCAATGGAATTACAAGAAAATATTTCGTTTAACTTTTACATGCATGCATATTTTTCTTTGCTCATATGTATAAAATTGTTGCTTTCTGTGATACATTCATTCTAGCTGCATGAGGAAACTGAAACTGAAAGCAAGTTGTAGGAACTTTTTAAGCTTAAATGGGATGAGTTAAAATTTCATTTTTGATTAAAATTGCATTAGGGGGCCTTCGATAGTTTAATATTTTAAGATACAAAAATTCTTTTATGTTGAGCTATTTATAACTTAACCTTATCAGTAGCCTTGTTAGGTAACCTTATTAGATATTTTTAATTGATCTATCAATCAATTAAGTAATTTGCTTAGAGAATGTAAAAACAACATTATGTCATTATTAAATGCTAATTTGAATGATGAGTTAAGAAAACGCTTAATTCAAATGCATTTGAATTAAATTATAAATGAATGTTTCTAAATGATAGAAAGCATATAACAAAGTATAACTCACCTAAAACTACCGACAGTGAATAGAACGACCACAGAGTAAATGCAAAAGTTGGAGTTGACGCTGTTATTTAAGAAGAACTCTATAACAGCCTATAGGAAGTTCTTTGATTGTTCCGTCGTTCAATTCCATGTTATCTCTTATTGAAAGCCCTAAAATGTTTTTAGGAAAAAAACTCTAAATATGAAATAGAAAATCACAGAAAACATAAATACAATGTACAAGGTGACTTTGCCATTCAAAGAACAAAAGTATAATGTGCCTTTTGCTATCAACAATACAAGGTTCATTATTGTCATTGTGTTTGAGTAATTAAGTATTAGTATATGAATTAAGTACTGTGTAAGGTTAATATTATTTAAATTAACTATGTTTTTGTGATTTAGATCTTTACGATAACTTCTTTCCGTTTCCTCACCATGAGGTAGTTAGTATGAGGTAGTTAGTATTTAAACTGAAGTTTTTGGATTTTAAGACAGAGCATGTTTCTGACCTTAACGTGCATGCCACATTTAGTTCCTTCCAGTTTTAATAGTAGTGAGTTTCAGCTTTGCGTTATTCTCTTCCAATATATTGGTTTTGATGCTTCGGTTAAAATTACTGATCCAGTTTAGAGTATATTTAAATTATATAGTTCTTTAACTATTAAACTGCTTTAACCACGTCTTAAGTTGAATCTGATTGTTCCTTTGCATCACAACGAGCTGTAATTGATTTTGTTAGCACAAGAAAGTGCATTTATGTCCTAAAATTTGTTTAAATAAAAAGATTGCTGAAACCTTTCTTTGAAGTTACTTTCAAACATAGCTATAATTCGCTTAATATCTGTTGGAGGTTTTGAACTCATTACCAGTACCAGATCAAATAAAACCCTAAACCTGGAATTGCAGTGTCATCGTATCGTTTTATCTTCCTTTAAAAACAATATCGCTTAAACTCCTTTGACTCCCTGCACATTCATGAAATATACTCTTAAAGTATCTTGTTATTTCCCCAGATATTGCTGTAATTTTCTTTCAAACTGAATGCGTGAATTCGCCAGCAGTCTGTTCTTTTTACTTGAAGAACATTTTGCTTTGAAGTCTTCCCCAAGAAAGTAATGACAGATTGTTGACTGGTGAATGTGTCAGATGCAACACATTACTATGTGAAGGGCAACAAGCTCCTGTGGAAAATGAAGCATAATATTACTCCGTGAAGGGTTATAATTTGAAATAAAGCTTGAGGAAAGAACCACTCAGGGCTTATAGCGTTGTTCTTGTACAGCGTCACTACAGTAATATGCTTCAATACTACAGTACACTAGCTATTACTGCATTAAAACTCTGCGCCGATGAAGCAAATGGAAAGCTTTGCTCCTTCTATTTGGATAATGAGCGCACATTGTTTCTCTGTTCCGTTTCTTATTTCTTACTGGTTTTTTTTCTTGTCAGTCCTTGCACTGTTGAAATATACATAAGTGATTATTCTGAATAAAACACGAGTTTATGCAAAGTAGCTTTTATGTAGATGATGTTTTTGATATCCGGTTATCATGGTTGAAAGAATAACAAGGCAAAAGTGAAAAAGTACGTAGAGACTAAAAGCACATAGCAAGAGTAAACCAGAATGGTTTAAAGATACTATACGGCGGCTTTTTAAAATCTGAATCATCCTGGCCAGTCACAGCATATTAAGCATTGGGAAAATTACTTCTAGTGAATTCTTCAAACAAAAGCCACTGAAATATGTATAAGGTTTATCAGCTGCCAAAAAAAATAGGGGGAAAGCGCAAAATGGTAAACTTTTGCATTGATATATATATTTGAGTAGTCAAATTTGATCAGTGAAACAGACAGGCGATAATGTATTACATTTGAGAAAACTTGAATTTCCGACGAACGTAGAATGCCTCCAGACCTTCAGGATGTTGTGCATTACAACTCACCGATAGAAGACACAAAAAGACATGCATGTTATTTACTGAAAATAATGTAGAGTATCTGCAGTTTGAAACATATTAGCAGACTTAGAAAGTAATGATTTAGAAAGAAAGTAGGAACTTGGTAAATGATTGAAAACTTTTCAAGTTGGACATAATCAAACAATTTGATAACTACCATTTGAGAAATAAGAGAGAATGTAGTTTGATAATGGCAAAATACGCCAGGGCTCTGGGAAGGAATGCCTCGGTAGAGAACTTTCTAAGGGAAACTGTCTCGTATTGATTTGTACATGGAGAAAACACACGAAAGTGCCCGTGCAGCCATAGCATTCGCCTTGGGATCCTTGATACTTAGCCGACGAGACACATAGCTAACAGCTGTTAGCCAACAGGGCATTTAGGTGACACATACATTTAGCCGACATGGACATTTAAGCGACAGGGTATTTAGTTGACACGTATATTTACAGACACGGACATTTAGGCGACAAACAGGATATTTAGCCGACAACACATTTTACAGGCATTACGTTTTAACGACAGCACGTTTAGCTGACAGAGTACATGTAGACAGAAACGCGCTACAACATTTTGATAAAATTTATCCATATTAATCCGACAAGACTGTTTGCAGGACACACACTGAGAAGGCGTATGGACAAGTGCTACATTTTTATCTTCATTTCATACTATACAGAGTACAGTTTTTAAAGTTAAATAGAAAAGTAACCTTAGGGTGACAGATTTTTACATCAATTTTGAGAGCGATCCGATATAGATATCCATCTTCAGGAGGGGGAAAGGAAATTTCATTAGTGAGAGAAGCCCAAAATTCTTTATATGGAAAGCAAAGATGGAGCAAAGCGAAAACTAATGCAACAATCTGTTGAGGAAAAGAGTAATTAAACGCTAAAAGGCTCACATATTTGAACTGTGAAAGAGAAAAGGAATTATGAAAGCCTGGAAACTTAATGTCATTAATTAAAGAAAAATATTAATGTGAAAGGATTCAAAGAAATACAAAATGCTAACTGAAAAAGCTCCGCAGAAAATTTTCACAAGTAACTCAAAACTATGATCAAGTGTCCAGGGACTGAGTGAGCAGCAATAAGTGTAGTTCTGATTAGCTATCAAAGATTTGTTTATTTTCGAACATACAATTCATGTTATCTGAAGTGACATTTCAACTGTTTTAGTATGGCCGTATATGTCAACTCACACTGGCATAATAGGCTAAAATTTCAAAAGAATTAAAAAAGATCGCATCTTTAAGAATGAAGAAACGAATTTTGCTAAGTAAGAAAATGACTTCGAAGGTGAACTTACGGAAAATCTGAGCAATATCGTAATCGATGGCAATACAAATTGCGAAATGTGTATCGTGTTTCATGAAGACAGGATTTATTTCATAGTTGCTTATTAAGTAATGTCACGGTCTATACGTTTTATCTTTGTTGTAATTTGTGATGCATTTTTAATGTAAAATGATTTAGTAAAATATATTTCACAAATACAGCTTTCCTTACTGAATGCTAAAGATTCATGAATATACATGCAAGTTAACAATTAATACAAATGCACTATTTAATGAAAATGCATGGGCATTTTCATGCTTTCCGTTTGGTTCATTTAATTACTACAAAGCACTCGTGGGCTATCCTCCTAAGGGTAAGGATGACTTCTGGCTCATAAATTACACATGAGAAAATCCCGTTTCGCAAGGATTCGAACCCCGGACCGAAGTACCAGTGTTCAGCGACTTCACCGCTTGGCAGTTAATGAGGTATGCTTTGTGTAATGTGAATACAAGTTATTCATTAGAAAGTTCGCTACAAAGGCATATCTCCCTTTAACCAGACAGGTCTCAGGTGTATTGCCATAAATGATCGCAAAAGTTTCCATGACCTCAAATTTGAATCCCAAATCATTACCGCATTTCTTAAAATGCTTCATCTTTCCGTTTCATATTGTTGTTTGAATTTTCTGCATAACTAAAAACAGATTTATTAATCCACTAAAAAATGTCCCATTTATCTGAACATAAGTTACTTCAATATTTAAAAAACTTTGCATCTCAGTGGCTAAGTGTTAGTTTGAAAGATAAAAAGGGTTCTGACAATCAGTTTATAAACGAGTAGAAGAAACGCATACGTTCTTGAAGTCTCAGCTGCATTTAGCTATAGTATTTAAAATTCAAGGATACCGTAGAAGATTGTGCACAACTTTCCAAGCATTACCGGAAAGTACCGTGTTTTAATACGAATATCATTTTGTTCAAACACCACAGATCTCAAAATTGGAGACTGTATGCTTTATTACTAAACATACAAATCGGGTATTTTTTGTAACTTCGATAGAATTGGATAGAAATCATTAGTCTAAACCTAGGAACCAGAATGCCATGTCCACCAGCAGATCTCCGATGCGATATATTTTGAATGTTATCAGGTAAAAGATGCGATAGAGATTAATTAAAAGTACGCTTGCGCTGTGAGAAATTTATCAATATCACATCATAAGGGACTTTTCCAAAAATTGCATTTCAGATTATATACATTGACGGTTGAAATGTCAAATATGTGACGCTGTTTAAGCTCAAGACAGCAGCTAATAGCTAAGCTAAACATTTTAGAAACACTGGATGCGAATAAGACATTTCAACCGTTAGCAATTGAAAGAAATAAGCAGGAAAACACAATCACGCAAAACAGATTACTATAATCCGATTACTTTTCGGAAATTGAAATAATGTACGCATATTTTACATGATTATGAAAGGTTTTACTAACGCGGGTTAATTTATAGGCATGAACAGTAACATTTTGTTAATGCCCATCTCTAAACGTAATTTCATGGCTCCACATATTAAGTCTTGGAAACTGCATCTATGAACATATTGGCGGAAAGTTGCAAAAATGGGGTCTTTTAAATATGTTTACTGAAAATATAGATTCTCGAAATGTTAGATTTCCAACGACAGCACTATATAGTGCTACAGTCACGACTTTGAACACTTCTGCCATTTCACTTGCGGGATATTTTATATTTCCATCAACGTTTCCTAATCCACAGGGCAGGCGTGCGTGTTTGTGCGAGTATTTCGAATAGTTGTATCTGCATGTTATCCCGATTTGGAGTAAAAGGTCTCTTTGAAATCCTTTCCTAACAGGTGCACTTGAACAGTATTTGTTTTTAAAATACTCTTTTGAACTCCAGTAACAACCAAAAATTTCTCTCAAACTAATTCCTTTATTTCAAACCTGGAAAGCCTGAAGCCAATAAATAAAACCACTTATCACTTAAAGCATGCACTTCTGAAAAAATTATTTTTAACGCCTCTAAAACGGGAGGCTAACAAAACCATCGTAGTATATAGATCATGTTCTGAAGATTGTCAAGAAATGTTCTTAGTAAATTTATTTCTACCTACAATAAGCTATAAAAATGGCTAAAGTTAATACATTTTTATCGCTAGCGTAAGATGCAATAATATATTAGTTTATCCAAACATGATAGCGTATTATTTGAAGAGTTAAAGCAACAAGCAGTCCATAAATTTGCGCGGGTAATTTCGAAGGCTTAAATATACCTTCAGCTGCATAAGTGCAAACTGCGTAGTGGAGCTCGAAGCAAAAGTTTTATGAAACCGTATGTGTAAGTAGGGACTTACAGGGTAAAACTAAAATTATCAGCCAGTTTTAAGCATATGTCCATCAAAGTTCACGAATACTTAATTATGAAATCGGCTGCCTTTCCTAAAGCAGCTTAGTCAGGAAGAAAACCGCCACAGATACTGTAATTTTACCGCAAACCGACTATTACCTGTGCTTACATAACTTCATTGCGAGGTTGAATGAACGTTTTTCTCTCCACTCAGAAAATGTTTCCCCAAAGGTTTCGGTTTATGTCAGCTTGATCTGCATTTTAGTCAGAGATTGAATGATGTTAAGTGAAATACTAATTAAAAACTATGAATTTTATTTACTTATCGTCTGGCATGGTATAAATTTTAAATGAGAAGCGGCAAACAGTATTTTGAAGTTTGATTATTTTGGTAAGGGAATCTTAAAAACTGAGTACATTGCAAAAGCAGTTCAGCATACTCACGGGTTCAAAATCTACTCAAAACCAATAACCGAAATATAATACGTAGAATATTGGAGATTACGCGTTCAAATATTTTCTACATTTAATTGTTCAAGAGAAAGTATACTTAAAATACGCAAGCCTCTCCGTACAAAAACACTAGGTATTAAGTCCCTATACAAAATCATTTCGTATCTTCTCCATATGAAAACTCATTAACTTCGTACCCAAACTTCCTGTTCATCTCAGTTCGGTACAGAAATTATAAATTCCTGTAGACTGGAGAACAAGTACGTAATCTTTCCATGTGTTAGACAATCGAGAAGACCGTGGAGGCAGAGTTAAAATAGTTACAGTTAGTTTTGATGCAATTGTTTGGTATTATACATTATCAAGAAGACTTGCGAAAGAATATTCGTGATAAAAGCAATTATTTGTAGCAAAGCTGAAGAGTTCTCTACTTTAGAAATGGCCTCGCAAGGCAAATCTGGCTTGCATTTCACTTATGAAAACATCTATTAAGAATGCCACAAATGTTGCCAAAATGGATTTTATTAGATACTAAAATGGAGACTTAAAATATTAAAATGTTCATTAAAATATTAAGATGTTCAGCCATATTCTTCAAGCACTGGAGAAATTGATTTCACAGCAGTACCTAGAAAATAAAATACAATTTTAATTTCAGAATGAAATATTAGTGATTCATATAAGGCATTTAGAAATTAAAGTTTCCTTATTTTCAGTCAAAATTTACATATAAATACCGAAAATTTTGGAATTCCAAATATCGTGTTTTTGTAAGTAATATGGCAAACACTTGAAGCATTTAGCTTGAAGACGAAAGTTTTTTTAAACAGTGAAAACTTACTTTCTTAAATCTACAGCAAGTTTATTAGAATAAATTATATAACCTAAGGTGTGTTTAATTTGCTTTGGCAAAGCACGCGAAGGCCCTGTTAGAAGAAACTGCTTTCGTGAAGGATATTTCGAAGGAATCTGATTAACACATGGTGTCGCAAAAGCCCAGGTTTTGAAACTGCAGTTTTTGTTTGAATTTAGTCAGCATTACGTGTCAGTTTCGCAACTTATTACTGCGATTAATTGAGCATTAAGTTTTAATAGAGGATATGGTTTGATTACGGCAAAACTATCTGCCTAAAGGGAGAGGTACCTTCTTTGAGGACTTTCGAAGCGAAACTGGCTTGTATACGCGTTACACATGAAGGAAATCCCGAAAACGTCCATGCAGCCAACCCGTTCGCAAGATTCGAGCCTCGGGCCGATCTACCAGGGTTCAGCAACTTTACCGTATGGTCACTGGTGGCTTTCGGACAGATATTCACTGAAGAGCAGCGCCCTTTGTTACCTTTAAAACTCATTACAAAAGCAGGACATAAGTTTTGTAAATTTCGCACCACTTTTGTGCCTGCTGTTCCTCAAATACTGCGAAAAGCGGTTTCGGCATGGGCTATGAGCGGCACATAGCAGGAGGCAACAAATCATTGAAGATTTTTTAACATTCTAGTGTGCATGATCATACTTCGTGGCGATCACCAGAAATGGCCTTCAACGTCTTGCGCCTTCACAAGCAAGTGCCTTTTAGAGAGTCGAGTCAGATCGAATATGAAAGGCTTATCGTCAGACAGAGTAACCGCTTGCCGAAAAACTGAAACTAAACATCTTTAGAATTTTAAATGAGCGTATATAGGAGTAAATGAAGCAGCGATTTTGCGTATGGCTACAAAATGTCTTGCATTTTCCAAAACCTGCGCAGTTTATGAGTAACCTTATAACACCCACGTAGCCGTCCTCTTTATTGGAAACACTAGCGAACGATCAGCATTAAGCTGTGTATCCACTTGGCCACTGGTTGGCACTAAGCAGTTAAATTCTGTATAGTTTGATAGTCTATTCCCAAAAATTTAGTTAATGTTTTGCAAACCATACGAAAGTAAAACTCACTTTGTTAGAACTACCATAATAGGTTTCGCGAATAAGAGTCGTTTAAATTACAGGGATATTTAAGGGAAGAACCGTTAACTTACCACGCGACATAACTAAAATTAAGACTGTGCAGTCGACCCTCCAGAAGTTCCGAATGGAACCACCTCACAGGTTCCTCCTTCTCCAGCAGCGGGCGGATACTTCGATTTAACCTGTTCTGGATGGACGTCAGCCGACACCACTACAATCTGAGGTGAAGAGGAAGAGTACGTTGTATCTCCAGTAGACGACTCTTGAGCTTCACATGAAATTAAAATTCAGAATGTGCATTCAGAATCACCAAGCGTAAAATATAAGAAACTGAGCAAATACAAAGGCTATACGCTTTAAATTGAACAGTTCTTAAATTAAGGAGCCCAAATAATGTGAAAAATAACTAGCCCCAGAATAGTAATTTTACCCATAATTCAAACCCTATTTTTAAGAAAATATCGTTCAGGGTAGAAGATAAGCATTAATATGAATTAGCATGCATGCCAAATACGGTAAACTGTATAAATTGATTCTCGGTATATGGCATTTCAGTTACTCTGACGTGCCAAATAACTTTTTTCGCTTAATATTTTGTTCTGCTGTGAAAGAGTCGATAACTTTCATTGTAAGAGGTCTGCCACGCTTATACAACCAGTCTCTGAAGGGGTTGTTCAGAAACTTCAAAGTTCATACTTTGAGAAAACAAAAATTCAAATGTTTATTTTATACTAACATCCTGTTTCGTTTAGACACTTAGATTCACAAGTGTCCACATAGGCCAGTACCTCGCCTTTATTTTCGTAACCATTGGTCGGAACATTTTCTATTAAAAATGCATAAATGAAGCAAATATTGTTTTCACATTCAATTTAAAGAAACCAGCATCATAAAAACTCAGATTTCATAATTTTACAAGTTTTTCAAGTCTTCAGGAAAGTTTTGTTCTCTTTATAAAATAAAGGCGACTTTAGTATAAAAAATATAGTACGAAAATTTACTTTCAAAATCGATTTGGAGTCAATTTGCATTGAGGGTTTTATTAAGAAATTAAAGAGTTATATTAGATTGCCCTCCCCCTTAAACGAACATCAACGATTAGTTTCCGATTTATTAAGGAGTGGAAATTAACTGCATACCAAATACGAGTTTTAAGAGATTAAAATATGTTAATATTCTCATTAACTTTTAATTTAGAATCACAATGCAAGAAATTCATTAAAGTATAAATACTTTTAGTTTCTGATGCAAATATTAAGAGTTCGCCGTGGTACGAATACTAAAGCCTACTAGCGGCTTCGAAAACTTAATCTAGAAAGTTCTGCGAATAAGACAACTCACAATAATCAGCATAGAACGGTCGTCATTTAATCTCAGAAATGATTTTCTAAACCTATTTTACTTTTAGTTGCATTCAAAAACAAACCTAGTTATTCAGTTTGTGTACGGCCCCCGAATACGATCTCAGATTTCGGTGTCAAATGTCAAGGGAGTCGTGACTGGAAATATTGTCGACCAACAGTCACAGAAATAAAGGTCGGTTTAAGGACTAACACCAATATTACTTGGCCTACTATTAATACCGTTTTATCAAGTCGACAGTTTCAACATAGACCAAGTCTCAAAAAAGAATTATTCAACTTCTTTGTAACAAGAGATTAGCTTAAGAAATTGAAACTCTGAATGTGTACAGAAATTGGTAATCGTAATTAACGTTCCCGATTGAGAATATAAACTCCTTCAAAACAATGGTGTGTGATCAATTTTTTATCAGTGAAATACCGATTTATTACATTAGTTAAACACGTCAATTTTAATAGAAATTTTGTGCATTAGGTTTATCTTTTCGAAATTAAAATTCCTGGAAATTAATTTTTTTGTCTATCCATTTTTCTTACACCTATGATCTAGAGGCGTTTCACTTCAGCTTGCAAAGTCATGGACCGAGAATCCTTAGAAGTTTTGTTCCATGAGCGAAGCTAGTGACGTGTTTCGTAACGTAGACCTTTACCAGAAACTAATCTCAAGCGCTTTCAGAACTAGAGAATGCAATACAAACTGTATATACATTTTACGTAATTAAAATGAGATTTATGAATTATC
>KK114153.1:410571-467887 GCA_000611955.2 Stegodyphus mimosarum | reverse complement strand
ATGCCAGGAAGAACAAAGTGTTAAAACGAGATTAGGTTCAATTTGAGATCTGATAGCGACAATTCACACTAAGCTCTACTCGGACAGGATGATTCGCCTTAGCGAAAATATTTGATAAAAAATGGCTCGGTTTTATGTTATAAAAATGAGGAAAACCATGAAACGCCCATGCAAACCATGACTGAAGATTTCGAAAGAGGTTAACGCAGAGTATCTTAGCTACCGCCATTGATAAAAGATTGATAAGTAGCAGTGGGAGATATTAGAAAAAGATTATTTCTAGAATACCTACGTAGAAGTGAATTTAAAGAGTAATATAGCAATGGCCATTAAAATCAGTTTCAGTTCACAATATTTCACATTTTACCGAAAACCCTCGTACATGTTATTTATTCATCTGCTTTGTGTTCAGTAGTTTATTTCTAACAAAACGTACTACAGCCATTTCGCAAAGCAACAATTTTTCGGGAATTTTACGCGAGGTTCCCCTGTATTTACCTTACCCATGAGGAAATTTCAGTTAATGAAACAAAGTATGGAACTTTTAGTGATCACTCGCATCACACCGCGAGTTCTAAAATGCCTTCAATGACATCAATTCAGGATTAGAAAGGAAACTTCCATTTAAATTAGGGAAAGCCACTTGCAAATTTAAGTGATAAAGTAATTTAAGTAACATAAGTACCCTAATGATGTTTTAGTAAGTTTTAGTTCAGGATACGTTTTCTGAACATAAACCATCCAAGAGGATGTTTATGAAAAGGAACTTTCAAAACAATTCGACACTTCACTCGCAATGTTAATGTAGAAATGTTCGGAGGACGTCATGCAATGTCGGTAAACATTGCTTTAGTTCTACGTATCGTTGAATAACCGCATTGACGTCTTTCGCAAAATGCGATAAAGTTATACATGCATACATAAAAGTACACAATTTCAAAGAGATTTGTCAAACTGAAAGATTTATTCAAAAGCAAGCTTGCTCTCCAAACCAAATTAGATGCGCCTAGTTATTACTTAATTTTAAAGAGGATAAATTTTACTTCCTAACCCATTAAGATAAAATGATCGGTTTTAACTTTCAGTGCTATTAAATTTCGATTTAATTTTGGGTTCTTGCCGTCTAAACAATTAGCACTCAAGAAACCATATTTAGATTTCCCGACTTAATTATAACAGTAATTTAAATTCACTTTACCTGCGCTATCCAATCATGGAATTTTCTTCATCGACAAAGTCGGCTAAAGATCAAGCGTTAAACTCTTTTGTAACCAGAGGGTGGACCTTTCACTTATTTAATAATATTGAATACACAAGGACTACATATCTAAGAGGAGAAAGCCTTCATTTAGGAATTTCTATACTATTCTGTTACAGATAAAGCTAATTTCACAAACTACCTTAGCAGCCTTAAGACAGTTTGGAGGAAAACGACATTTAAATCAAAAGTAAATGCTTTCAAATACGCTGAAGTAGTTTAAAAGTTAGTTTATAAAGCACGAAAAGGAGGATGCTTCTGATGCATTGCTTACATTAAGTTGCATTTTGGTAATTTGAAGTTGTATCTGATCATTTTCGTTATCAGTAGCCCACTAGTCACATGTACAAAAACGTCAATATAGTTAAGAAACTTGCAAGTCATTTTATATATCCATATCGTATTTAAATTAAATTTTCTGCGGAGATTAGTTGCCCGTAGCAGAGGATGGCCGTATCAATAACGAGATTAGCAATATATTTACGATTGCGATCTTACGGATTTATGTTCAGTTACATAGGATATGTAGGTTCATGCACTATTTAGCTGAACCTACACCTGCACATGTAGGTTTTAATAGCATTCAGCTCAAAATCCTTGAGAAGTTATTTCGCCTTAATGCTTTGGTCAACTTACTCAAAATTCATAAATTTGTCGCGTTATAAATCTTCCTCAAAACGCAATTTTGTTCTAGTTCTGAATAATCGCACTTGCTCTATGCTCCGTTTAAGCACTAAACCTTAAAAAGGCAAAATAAAAAGGTATAAATTTTGCTGTCAACGAAGGCAACGCAATTGCCTCTCATGTATAGATTTAATGGATTATGCAAAGCGCGAGAAAACAGCACTAGAAGATAAGCCTTAATTGGTAGAGACTAATAAATTAGTTTGTATTCAATTCTGCAGAGACGTTTTGCATCTTTAATTTAGTGTTTATCAGTAACCGCAGAAAAGAATACTTCAGTTATTATAGGTAGTCATAGAATTTAATAATTATACTCCAGTTTTCAAGATATGAGAAACAAACCAAATAGTTACTTGAAATAAATGCAAGGTTTAATGCTACTATTAGTTCAGAATGTTACCTTGAATTTCAGGCGAGTCCATAGCGCGCTTCCCTGCGTTTATACGTCGTTCGCTCATACGCGGTTTTCCCTCGCTACTTGACGGAGATCTAGGCAGAGATCTGCAAGAAAATCCGTACGAAATCCACCCAAGGCATTTTACGATTAGAGGAGCAACGAATCCAACAATGGACACTTCAAGAATTGCATATGCTGCCCAAGAAGCTGGTGCATTCAACAGCACAGCTAGAGATAATGATGTAATCGCTGAACTTGTAATGATAGCATAATATACTACCCAAAATATGTTCGTATAGCTGAATTCATAAACTTTCCTTATGCATGCAACCACTCGAGATGGACTGAATTCTTGATTTTCTACAACATGCGCGGATTGTACATGTGCTTGGAATTCCTCTGGTAAAATAGGAATCCCTGCTTCACTGGATTCCGGATGTGTCCATTCACCTGTTAATACAGTAGAAGCTTCGCCTTGCTGAAGTACTTTCGTAGTTTCAGGTCTCTCCATGTCAGAAGGGGAAGCCTATAAAAATAGAATAGAGGAACTCATTTTCAACAAATTTTGGATTGTATCAGTCAAATTTTGAATTATATCGGATTAGAATTAAGCCATCTTGGACACTATGCACATGGACGCCAAGTACTTTAATTTACAACGAAGCAGCGTTGTGATATATTATACCATCATCTACAGCCTTCTAAAACCGGAGGCTATAAGCCCGCAATCGGACCTTGAACGCCCTTAACCCTCGACTGCCTTATAAACCACAGAACCAGACACCTAAATTAGGGGTCCTGGTTTAAGACAAATTATCACATTTGATAGAGAAATAAATGGATTTTTATTAGCATTTGAAGTTCCTTAATTCAAGCATTTGTGTGCATGCGGTTTAATTAGCTTCCCTGACCACTGGCTATCAATTACGATTAAAAACATATTGGCAGCTCCCTTGTCAGAGAACCTTTGGAGAAGAAATAATTCGACAAAAAGTCAGCTGTACTGAAATGGTATTTAAACTGATTTCTTGAATTGGTATAATAAAATACATTTGATAACAGAACGCGTGTAAATGATTCCTCCTGTAATGGTCAAGGTTAACCTTTCCACATTAGTTTATGCATGACAGAACCTGCAAGGCCTATTTGCCGGACGGGAGCGATGGCTTCGTGAAAGCATTTTCTATGGGAAACTGGCTCTTATCTACGTTATACATGGAGAAAGCCACTAAACCGCTCATGGAGCTAGTCTGATGCTCGCTTGGAATTGAAGCGAGGTGGAACTAGCAGTGTTCAGCCATTTTACCGAGAGGACACTAGTAGGCTAATCTTATCGAAAGGCAGATGAGTCAAAGAATATGTACTGTTAAGAAGGAAAACTTCGCAGAAGCAGAAGTGGCTCCCTTCCAACGAAAAGGGAAACAACTGCGCATGCGTGAAATATCTGTCGCGAAAAAGCGCCAAACCTCGAAGCTGAATGTCGAAGTTGGTTTGGACACATTCGGCCGTTACGTTTAGCAAGAGTTTAAACAAAGAATAGGTTCTTTGGTTTCAAGTAGCGATATGGACAATGGAAGTTCAACAGCCAGTGAAAGTGAAACTTCACCTAATATTTCATCATTTCCGAGTTTAAATTATCGCGATAAGTCAAAGAACGATTCATCTTAACCCGTGTTCCTCAATTTCCTATACACGTCGCGGAGAGGGAAAATGTCGGCTAGGTACCAAAGAACCGGCACATCACAGAGGGAATATTCTCGCCAACAGATTCCGTCCCTAAATCCCTTGGCGAATGTTCCCTTTTCTTTGTAGTGGCGTTGCAGACAAAGTGGTTTACATTACGTCTATGGAGCTTTTCCTTCTTTACATAGAGGTTCTTTGGATGAGTCACCGATAAAGCATAATCTTTGGCGTCCTCGTTGGTCTACAAATCAAACTGATCACTATACAGATAAGCCTCAAGAGGATCAATGTACTAAAACAAGCGAGATCAGATTATACATTTCCTGAAAATCTTTGAATGTGGTAAAGTGGTAGACATTTTCAGTTGAGGAGCTTAGAGTTTAAGTATTTCCGGATTCGTCATTTTGTTAGAGGAAAAAGACTTCAGTAATATTTCTATTTAAAGTCACCATGCAAAAACAAAAAAATGACTAACACAACTTACAAGATAATTTCAGTATTTTAATACGATCACACAATATAATCAACAGAATATATGAACTGGAAATTCCATTTTCCCAAGATTATTAATCATCTTAACATGGAAACCTAAACATTAAGTTTCATTTGAAATTTTACTCAGTATGCAGTTTTTATGAGCCGTATTACATTTAAGAAGCGATAGTTTAATATGTTTAAGTGTTATAATTGGATTTTAGTACGCCTTCATAGGCTTTTGGGCTATTTGAAGAACCATACAAGACAACCATCGATATAAGCGACTATCAGCTAATAAACCAGCAATACTATTCAGGATTCTGCTTTCCAGTGAGCTTTGCGCAGCTACACAAATTCCTAGAGTTTTTTTTAAAAATGAGAATTTGTTATCTGAAATTCTTTCACGGAGAGGATAAAAGAATCTTCCCTTTTTAATTCAAAATTTCAGACCTATTCACTTGAACACATTCGTACGTTTCTTTTTTCAACAATTTCCGCTCTAAAAGTTTGAGAGAACTTTAGAAACAGGACAGAAGCAATCCACTACAAATGGGGTACTTTGCAAAATTCCTCGTTCTCCTATTCTCTCGGAATGAAGCTGGACATAAAAAAAGATGGAAGTGGAAATATGCTAACAACTGTGACAAGAACGTATTTGAGGAAATTATTTGCTTCTTTTTAGCAAAAATAAATATAAAAGAGATAAACCGCGGATTACAACAAGCCGTTCGTTGAGAGTTTGAATAAGATCGTTGAATAACACCTGTCAGAAACTGCACTTTAATCAACTCTCCGTGGCCGAAAATATATTTTGTTGCCAAATCTTTTAATAGATTGTAAGCGGTGTATCGACGAGTACGGGTTGATAACCAAAGCTGCTTTTTCAGAAACATGTAAAGTTTTTCAATAACTAGGAGAAATTCACATATCACCTTAATAGAAGTACCCAACATTTGTGAATAGGTGACTAGCAGCCACAAGCATAACAATTTCAGTTTTAGTAAGCAATGTCGCTATTTTCAGATGGATTCTTTGTAGTTGTATTTCATATTCCAAGGGTTTTTATACACAAATTTCATAAAACAATTTATTAAAAGGATACATATAAAGTTTTTTTTCCACACGTAAACGTTTTCTTAACCACATATTTGAAATAAGGAAATATGGGTTAGCTTATTTAAATATAGAAAGCATAGGAAGAAGGATACAGTATTGAAACTCTTTCTAAGGGAAGTTAACTCGCATTCACGTTAAACGTTGAAAAACCTGGAAAAACACTCATTGAGCCAGGCAGTTCTAGCAGAAAACACCACGTCAAACTCTCGACATTCAGCTGTCTTGACCACTCCGTTACTTTTCGAACTGCAGTTACGACAATTGTGTGCGATGAAAGGAATATAAAATTTTGCCGGAAACTTGCTCAAAGGAACAATTGCTTTGAATCCTTTTTTCAAAGCCACTACCAAAAGATTTCTACCGGAACAAAAATACGCTTGAAAGTAGAGTTTCCGATTTCACTTTTGCAACAAATACCTAATTAATAAGTGAAAGATTTAGTAGTGTGTAACAAAATAATTTTAGCAACTACGTATCATACTGTACCTTAGCGGTTACTCTTTTAAATGTATAGTTATTTAAAGCACCAAATCCATAACCAATTCATCGTGGCCTATATTTAACAAATAAAATTAGTAAGTAATCGATTAGTTTGGTTTATCACTAGTTTACTTCGGAAAATAAAGTATTCGTTACTTGTGGTGGAATATTTAATCTTGTTTCATGTTATCCAAACCTAGACGAAAAAGGGATTCTGAATCGTTAAATGATCAATCACTTCATATAAATGGATTTAATTGCCCCTTTATGTAAATCAAACTTAACATTTTACGGAAAATGATGCCGTCTCAAAGATACTCGTAACACGAACTTAAACAAGAACTCTTTAAATAACATAATACAATTTCTAACAGCCATATTGTGAACACTTCGATATTTAAACTGCCACAGTACAGTTAAACAAATATTTTAAACATTGCAATTATGAACAAATAACTGTATTTGTAAGAAACCTCCCTTCATAAACTCTAGTAACCTATAAAACCGGAAAGTACCCAAAAGTTATGCAGCATGAAATTCGAAAAATCGTACAATTGCTGTTATTATATAGTTCACACAATAATCCAACGTAAAAAATTGTATTTTAATTCATCTCTTTATTCGTAATCATCATTCACAAATTTAAAAATTAAATGTTTTATTTAAACTTCAACTAATGAATAATTTTCATAGAAATAAACCATTCCCCAACTTTCTAAATATTTCTAACGATACACAAAATTAACACAAAATTTTATTTAGGAATAAAGTAAGAAACATCGAAAGCAACTACTCATGCATTTAGCGATTTCCATTTAACGTAAAAACTAATTCTAAAATTAGCGCCATACTACGTATTAACAATTAAGCTTATAACTGAGAAAACTACTAAATGAGAAAGCCCAAAAATACCTTAGCACTTGACTTTTGATGAGATATCTTCAGCACAAGAACAAACCTCAATGGTAATGAACGCGGAGAAATCAGTTTAAATTCCAAAAAGTTTAGTTCAAATTCTTTAACACGTCTTCTTAGCAAACAAACGTACGCATTTGGCTACAGAGAATATGCCACATTACGGCAGATTGAAGAAGGTTACTAAGATCTAGAAAAACTCAGAAAAGACTCCATTATTCCGATAAATTATAGAAGCGATACTAATAGAAGCGAACTGTCGACTTTTCAATTTTAATTTTATTATTATTATTATTATTGAGTGAAATAAAATACATCAAATTTTATACGTAAAACGATTTATGCTGAAAAGTTAACGATTACACAGTTTGCAAATAAGTGCATAAAAAGTTAAGTATAAATTTTAGCTGGCATAAATTCTTGATGATATGGAATTAAAAACATGGACTTCTAAAACTAATGAATACCAAATTAAAATTGTCATGGCAATTTAAATAAATTGAATGACTGTTATACAACGAAAGATTTCAATTTCGAGATATACCTGATAGAGATTCCTCACCTGGTGGCAAAACGAAACTGTATTATAACAAAATTAACAACATATTAGACAGATTTATGTAAAGTCTTATATTAATAAATCAATAAAATGACATATTCAGAGCTATAAATAATACAATTATGCTGCCCTGTTTATACTGGCTAAATAATTACTGTACTCTTAATAACAATGTACGACTGAGATTGACAAATTGGTTTCATAGTATTCAGAAAATAAATACCTTTTTGATAATGTAGGCATATTCAGTATATGGCACAAATGCAAATAGTACAGGTTAATGAAGCGTAATAACTGATGGATAGTCTGGAAACTTTGTACAAATTGAGTTAGTTCACGTTTGAAATTGTAATCGTGCTTATTATGGTTCTACGTTAGCCAATTATTTTAAAATTTCAGTTTTGTTTTCTACTGGAATTGTTAACGTTTCTGCAGCTGTGCGATGTCCTGGATATAAAACACGGCCGTCTTTTACATAAATAAGTTCGCGAGTGAGTACGTAGATGCGTCATTCTTGAAAGCTTTCTCACGAAAGCGGTTGTCGAGGGAAGGGAACAAATGGCGATTTGTTAGCTGTAGATTCGATAAGCACCGTGTCTCCCGCCAAGCAGTTAAATTATATCCCTTGTCATCCTTCCCAAGTGGGGTAATCCTGCAGGTACAGCACATTCTTGTCATTAAGCAACTCTGGCTTCTTTGCTATAACGAATGTTCCACCGTTTCAACTGCTATTAATGCAGTTCCTCAACGATGATATGACTTGGCGGCTAGTCCACTGGACATATACAGGACAGAAAACCACAGAATAGGCAGCTATACCACCAAGGCTTTTCAGCTTAGTTGCCTATTATATGGAACCATCTACTATCAGCTATGCCCAGACAGGGTCCAAGCTTGCCATTTATTGCATAATCAAATTTGACATTGAAAATTACAAAACTTTTTCATAGAACATACATAAATATATAAAATTCTGCATGAAATATACATCACATACAAATAGGTACAATAATTACTATAAAGAATAAGTATATATTAAATGCAGAGGTCTAAGCTGCTTTTAAATTGTCACTATTGAAAGCGAGGTAATTTATAAGAGATTCGAACTTATGCCTGATACTACTATTTTTTAGAATTTGTAAGAACCATGGTAAAGATGGAAATGTAAGTCTTTAGTTATGATACAGTCAAACATATAATGGTCTACATTTCCTGGTGAACCAGAAATACATTAACCTGTCTGATGAAATCCGAAGCGGAAGAGATAGAAAATATTTAGAAGAATAGACTGTGGGCTGTCAAGAAGAGAGTTATTTTACAAATTGTAGAAATAAGTTTTCTGCAGAGAACTCGCAAAAATTGAAAATTTCTTCGTCTTCTTTCGTCTGAATCTCAGTTGTTCTTCCACATTGAAATGACATCAGCTTCCAGACAATAATTGTTGTTGTTGTTGTCTCAACTGTCTGACAATGACATCAGAACAAGCCCACGAAATTCATCTTGCAAGATTATACCTGTCCTGGCAAGAGCCTTGAGTGTCATACGGGTGACAGTACGACTTTGCTCAGTTACGCTTCCAATTTTGTAGGAGAGCAGCCCGGGGTGATGGATTCGAAGGTCTCCAAGCAATTTTCTCCTACCATCAACCTCTTGAGAAGACTTTCGGCTCACAGCATATTTAGAGCGCCCTCCATGCCGCACATGCCTTCACCGGAATTCGAAGTCGAGTCCTTCGGTATCGCAGTAGGCTTTCCTGACCACTACACCGTCTGCGCTGCAGACAAGGTTTTAGATATGATAGGAAATTAGGTATACTTGTAATTGGCATTAAAAGATTATTTGTGGCTTCCCCGGCTATTTGATCTGCGATTTATTGGCTGTAGTGTCAACGTGGGACCGCGTCCAGTGCAGGTTTGGTAATAATTCTTTGGGATAGTTTGTTAAAAGTACTTTCATTTCCTTGACCAATCGTGAGAGATTCTGTCTTGTTATTGCTTGCATGCTGGAAAAACTATATTTAATGATGACATTTATTTCTGATAGTTGTTTTGAAAATATTGTCTCTCCTTCGACAGATATTAATTCGCTTGAAAAACTGAATTAGTGATATTTAGTCTTGTTTGCCAAGTTTTAATTTGAATATTGTAACAATAGCCACAGTAGGTACTACCTACACCTGCTCTGTTTGTAACAGAAGGTTGTATAACTAAAAGTTGCGTAATATCTTCATAGTCAGATGGATGATAGATTTTTGTTGTTGAAATGACCTGTTTGTTGAAGTCTAGAAACTTTAGTTTTGATAGCGTCTTTACGTAAAGTTATTGGTGAAAAGTGTAATCTATATTGCATTTGTTGGGGTAGTTCTATAGGCTTTTGTAACTGAAAGTAAAAAAGACTTTGAATGGAAATTAGTTGTCATTTAGCATTAATATTTAAATAACCTAGGTCTAAACTAATAAACTAGGTCTGAATGAATTAAAGCTAGGTGTCACCGAAAGGCCATGGCCAAATTCAAAAGCGGGCATCTTCGATGCATGAAATTCAAAGGGGGAAAGGACCTTCCCCTCGTGTGCTTGTTCCCTCTCTGCTTCTCCCGCTCACCCTTTGGATTGTATAGGACAGGCAGCTGTCGGCTGAGCACGATGACGTCAGTGATTTACTTGTGCGGCAAGATCACTTGGACTTGGTGTAGGCTTTCCTGACCAAACGGGATTAGCAACAACAACAACAGCATATTTAAATTGACACTCCAAGCAGAGGCACCATGAAGAAGGATTTTTTCTATAACTGTATGATACAATACTGTTTGAAATTTTGGGAGTATTCTATAGGAACAAGCTGATATGGATTATAAAGAGTTAGAAAGAATCGTAATTTTATTTTTGAGGTTGTTGATGTGCTGGTGCCAAGAGAAATTTTTATCAATTATGATACCTAAATGCATGAAGCTTTTTCTCTTTTGATTTACTTTAATAATTGGATTCCGTATATTTTTTGAAGAGGAACCTGCTTTTGGGATGTAAATGGCTTTGGAGAATGAAATTGTAAGACCAAATTTGGATGCCCAATGTTGGAAAATCTGTAATGAATTATGAGCTTTTACCTCACTATCTTTTCGACTTTTTTCCGCTAATTATAAGGAGAAAATCATCAGCAGGAGTTTAGGCATGTGTGCCCGGTTCTATCAAAAATTGGGACAACTTTATTTGCAATCAAGTTCCATAATAATGCCCCCAGGCAAGAACCATGGTTCTTACAAAGGGCTTGGTGGGCAGCCTTTTATATTTTTTATATGAAACATTTTCCTTTATTTAAGGTAAACTATTGGTATACGTCATTTAAATAATCTTTGATTAGGTTATATACTGCGACTGAAAAGCTGATCGATAGTAAAATTTGTAAAATGTCCGTCCAGCACAAAGAATCGAAAGATGATTGGATGTCCAAGGAAATTATTATTGAATGTAGATTATTAACTTTATTCATAGATATGGCTTCTTGAATGGCTTGCAAGTCATGATCAGCTGATTCATTACTTGTGAACCCTAATTTCCTTTTATGGATTATTTTGTTTTGGTGTAAATGAAAATTTAATCTTGTGAGGATTAATTTTTCTAATAGCTTACCGAAGGCTGGAATAAGACATTTTGGAAATTATAATAAAGGACTGCTTTCAGGTTTATTTGTCTTTAAAAAGAGACCGACTTTTGTTTGCTTTAATATATTTGGAAAAGGTCAATTTTTCCAAAAGGTATGCACGAATGATTTTATCAAGTTATTGTCTGTTGAGAAAATTTGTTTTAAAATAATGTTGTCTGTACCGTCGGGACCTGATGCCTTCTTAGCGTTTAAATGTTTAATTACGTTTTTTATTTATACGAGATTTGGAAAATCAGAAATTATTTCCTTTTTATTACTTAATGTATCTTTCTGTGAAATTTCAATGTCTTACTTTCTTGTTAAATTCTCTTTGTCTTGAAGAAACAGTTAGGAAAGAATTTATAAAGTAACATTAGCATGAGAAGCTTTATAGCTTAATATTGAAAGCTCTGGAGGTATAAAGATTTTGTTATAAGCTATTTAAATAATTGAGCCATAACGTTAAGATGTATTACTGCAGAAGTTGCGCCAGCTGTTTATTTTTACAAATTTAATTTTTCTGTTTTAAAGTGTTCTCGATTAGTTGAATTGTTGCTTTATTTTGGTTCTTTCTTAAAGCTATTTACGTGCTTTATATTTTATTTCAATACTATAACTTTATTATTTTCAGTTGAAAGGTTTTTATTCCACCAGCTTAGCTTGAGCTTTGCAAAAATTTATCAGTATTTGTAGGTGGAATTCCAATCTCCTATTATTATTTTAATAAAATAGTTCATGGCGGTATTTACTTCTTCTCTTGTTCAAGCTTTATCGAAAGAGTCAATAATTTCATGGGATTTATTTAACGTTTTTGTTTTAAAGCGTTTATAATCTACCGTAATTTGTTTTATATCTTCGTTTAGTTTCAAAAAAAAATTCAGGGTTTAATTGAAATGTTGTGTAATTATTAATTATTCCATGTCGGAAAAAGCCGAGTTTGAAATTAATAAAGCTACATTTGTAGAGGCTAAATTTGTGAGGGCTATCAAGCCTTGAGGTATTAAAGTAGAGAAGGTAGAAAGACTCTCTGGAGAATTTAAAATTACAAGACCTTTTCTTGAATAACTTCTATAAGAATTTTTGCTCTATTGTTTTCAGGTCTGGCTCTCCAGATTGGACTATGCGCGTTAAAGTCACCAGAGATGAGATGATCAGAATCTGCTGGTAGTTATAAAGTAGCTATTTCTTGTAAGATTTCTTATATTTCTAATGAAGAAGATGAATAAAAAAAGAATACAATAAATTGAATAAAGGAATTTCTAACTTTACTGTGACTGTAAACGTTGATGTTGCTGTGACTTATCTCACTTGTGTGGCAGTAGCATCAGCGCAAGCCCAAGAAATTCATCGTAGCAAGGCGTGTATGCATGCCTCTGTCATTGGCAGGAGCCTAGAGTACCACATTAATGACAGTACGACTTTGCTCAGTTCCGTCCTCAGTTTTGATGGAGAGCACCCCGGGAGAAGGGTCCGAAGGTCTCCCACTCTTCTCACGCTACCAACATATTCCAAGAGAACATTCGGCTCCCTGCAGACTTAGAGTGCCCCCGTATCGCACTGACACTATACTTTTACAAACATCCATGCCTTCTCCGGGATTCGAACCCGGGCCCTCAGTTAGGGCAGACAGCGTCACTAACCACTATCCCGGTTGGAAGTCGTAAACTTTGTTGTATGAACAGTAATTGGCGTTAGAGAATCTGTATAAATCATTCTTGCTTTAGCTGTGTTAGAAAGAAGAGAGAAACGTTCCGACGCGAGCACCATTTTTTGTAAGCTGTAATATAATGTCCCTGAACAAAAATTAAGTTAATGTCTATTTCCTGTGCTGTCTTTGAGCCATATGGTAAAGTAATACATGCACCTTGTAGATTTATTTGAAGCATTTTTAGATGAATTCTTTGTTGGAATAGAGAGCTATTTATATCTGAATCAATATGAAAGGAACTGTTGTGGCATTTCATTAGTAAAGGATTCTATATTTTATTTTGTTAGCTTCTAATTCATAGAAAGGACATTTAACTTCATAGGCAGTATTATGGGTATCAAAATCTGTATTGTGGAACTAATTAGTCAC
The DNA here is from genome assembly GCA_000611955.2 of Stegodyphus mimosarum. Taxonomy (NCBI): domain Eukaryota; kingdom Metazoa; phylum Arthropoda; class Arachnida; order Araneae; family Eresidae; genus Stegodyphus; species Stegodyphus mimosarum. The sequence goes on along the minus strand of KK114153.1, from coordinate 454,602 downwards.
ATGATAGTTAATGTAGGAAGGGTTATACACTGGACATGCAACATAATCCTTGCATGCGTACAGAGACGTTGAGATGTGAGGCACAGGCTCATCTGGTGACGACCAATGTTTGATACACTTCGGCGAGTCATATTAGATCCACATTTCGGCACTCAAGAACCCGAGTGGCAACATATGGGTGTGTCGTGGTACCGAGAATAATAAGGGTGTGCTATGGAGACGAAACAACGAATACAAACACGTTGTCACTCATTGTTCCTTTCTGGCTGCCGACAATTTGTGGGTCACCGCTTGCTCGACTTGTACATCTTCCCTATGAGATATGAGTAAAGTCTGAGTGCTTCTTTGGAAATCTGGAAGCATTTGACAGGTTCAAAACACATTTGTCTATTTTCCTCCTCTGTGCCTGTCTCCTGGACCTCGTCGTTCAACACCTGTGGTAGGTATCCTCCCAAACGCCTGACGTTTTCGACGACTTTATGCGGCTGCAGACAGGCTTACATTAAACCATTAAAACAGCCTCAAATGAGCTGCTTCAAACCTCCATTTCTCTTTGAAGTTGGTAAACTGTGATTTCTGTTTAGCGCAATGTGCATGTATTTTAGCACAGGTCAATGATATTTTTTCCAAGGGCAGGCACTTGCCTATGATGGCATTGGCCACTACTAAGGCCAGAAGTGGTTACCATTTTATCGTGGAGGCCCCTGATATGTGGCCACCATTACCTCTATGAAGGGACAAAGGGACATACAATTTTACATTAATGCCTTCTCCGGGATTCGAACCCAGACCCTTTGATATCGCAGTCGTGCTCCCCTAACCGCTATACCCTGAGCGGCTTAGTGATAAAATTAACCCTACGTAGTTTTTCCTGCTCCTGAGTTACTTCACTTCTTTCCGTGAGAGCTTCATCAAATGGGGCGTCGAATAACTGGTAACTTTTTGTTTACCTTGTAAGGATTTATATTTATTTTAAACAACCAATTTAATTTGAACTTCCTTTCCTATAAGCCTTCGTTCCCCTAATTGTCAATGATAGAATATTTAAATGTCATAACGCGAAGTAATGCAAATTCGACCGGTGGAAGCAAAGATTTAAATACCAAGTTGTAGAAAGGAAAGTTAGACAGTGTGGGCGAACTCTGTGCTTGTTGTAGCGTGAGCTTCTGCTTAGCATTTATTTCTGGTTAAACGAGGTGTAACAGCTATTACTTTGCTACCACTAGATTTTTAACGCTCTTTCAGGAAACAGGATAGTCTGAGCTCTTTTAGGCACTGTAGCGTAATTGTTAATACCTTCAAAGCTTTAGTTTAGTCCTTACTGTTTCAGTTACCGTCCAAGCAAAGACGTAGTTTGTTAGCGTCGAGTTGACTCATTGTAAATTCATAAAGAGTGTCATAAAGGGTAATTTTAACCCTACTTCTGTACAGTCACTACTCACCTGTTTTCACACAACAGATAATCAAGTAGACCCTACATCTGGCGCCCGAAGGTTTACTCGAATCCAATAGCCAACAATCAGTACGGACAATTATCCCTGCAAGATGCAGAAGACGTAGACTCGATGGTGACCAGCCCATTGGATGGATTTAGCTTCTTAATACAGACGATGAGGTTGGCAATTGAACCAAAAGTCGTGTTCGACGGTAAAAACCCCGTCACTTTGTGGGGTTTTACTTATTTAATTCAGTGTTCAATCCTTGAACCCCACAAACACTAATAAGCGAATAATCGCTTAAGTGTGTGAATACAGACGTAAGACTTACGAAGGGTTAACTACACCTTATTTCTTAGAATAAATATGATACAATCAGTTTCTAACTCGGAACGTACAGCAAAGCCTCCACTAGAGCTTGAACTTATATGAATATAAAAATAAACTTAACTAAGCTTAACTAAAGCTAACTGAAATATATAGCCGAAGCTATCAAGATTCTAAGTAGTTGGCCCCTAAATCTTAATTTAGTTGGCGAAGGCAAACAAGGGCCTAAAGTATGGCCAAGCGTAGCAAAAGCTTAGAGAGACGTTGCCAAAAGGCAAACGCGCGCTAGTCAGGAACTCAGGCTCTTTCTCAAAGTCGGTGAAATATCGACTTAAATACTACTCTTTACTCAATTGCATTAACCGCGTTTCTAAAATTACATTCTGGTAGTAAATTGTAAGCTGAAACTAGAATAGATAGGAAAGATGCATTAACTTATAGTAACTCTTAATAAAATTAGGATAAACCTTACAACTTCATTTTTGGAAGCCCTTGATCCGGTACCCGAAAGACAGACGATAGCTATTGCTTCGAGTGCCTTCCGAGGACATTCAGAGTTATAGCGGAAAGGAATCAGGAAATGTTTACTCGGAAAAGTCGGAAGTCTCATCTAAACATTTGAAAGTTTTAAAGCGGCACTTCTAAAAGCGTTCCCGATAGTTAAAGATTGTGCCAAACTTAAAGCTGAACTCTACAGCGTTTACCAACGGAACGTTGAGCACCTTACCGAGTTTATCCTGCGTAAAGTCAAGCTAGTGAATATGCTATACGGAAGGAAACGAAGTCATTGAGATTATACTACTAAGATTATTACCCGCTGTGCAAGACTTTATGGAACTCAGAAATCCACGAACGCTGGAAGAATTATTCGAATTAGCCGAAACTTTCCAGAATCGGCGGATAGTGGAAACTTCAGGATACCCTACCCAGGGACACCACCATTCGGAAAGAAATAAATACAACGGAGGAAAACGTTTTCTAGCCAAGCGGTCAACGAGCAACAATGAAAATGATAAAGCCAAAGACCGCCAGCGTACCCAAAAACCTTCAGGAGGAAAGAAAGCTTTAAACGAATAGAGGAGCCTGAAAAATTGAGGGTACAGACCCCTGTACATCGCAAAATCCCTCTAAGTTGTATGCAAATACCGTGGCAGTCAAGAATTCCCAACTACCGGTAATCCAGGTTCTTTAGAACTACGTAACCGTAGAAGCACTCGTGGATACCGTCGCTCAGGGAAATTTTTTAAGCCGAAACTTCTACTATCGAAATTTCCGGAGAATAAGATTATTTAAAAATAGTAGAATAGAAATCATAGCCGCACAAGGGAAAGTTTGTGAATGCGTCGGCAAGCAGTCGCTTAACGTTCAGGTAGAAAACAAAGTTTTTAAAGTTCTATTTTTTGTTGTCAAAAGTTACAAAATAAAGACATTTTAAGTACAGAGTTCGTTAAGGCGGCGAACGCCGCAATAAATTTTGCGGAAAATTCTATGATCTTGGATGTGGTGACAAGGGTGGTGGAATTGGAACATACACCGGAACGTCGACCTCGAGCATCTAAAGAAAGGTGAAAGAGCCAAGCTGGAAGAACTTGTAAGTACCTTTTGGACTTTATTTTCCGAGAAACCTGGTAATACAAAATCTTAACGTTATGATAAGGGAAAAGAATCAATAATTGAACACTACGTAAAACAAATGTTAAGGGATAAAATAGTAACTCACATCAATAGTAAATATGCTAACCCTGTTGAGCTATGAAGAAAGAGAAATAATTGCCCCCTTCCGATCCAAAACCTTAACTTTTTGCCATTGATTACCGGAAACTAAATAGCATGACTAAATTCTTTATTTATCCTTTAGCGGTAATAAAAAAAATAATACCAAAAATTAGATCTACAAAATGTATGACCACTCTTGATCTTAGTTGAGGCTACTTTCAAATAGCCATGACAGCAGAAGACATGTGTAAGACGGCGTTTATTATGAAATCGGGGACTTATGCATTTTTACGCATGCCGCTTGGACTTTGTGGGGCCCCGTCAACTTTTCAACGCGCTATGGGCATTATTCTACGTCCTGTCCTCGGGAAATCCATTTTGATTTACCTCGATGATATCATCGTAACTAGTGACACTATTGAACAACACGTGGAAGATCTCCACGAAATTTTTCCATTATTAAATTAAGCAGGGTTAACGATTAATACTGTAAAATGTAAGTTCGCAACTACCGAACTGCGGTATTTAGGGTATTGAGACTGAGGATTCTAAAATAAAAGCAACCAAAAATTATCCTTCGCCAAATACGGCGAAGAAACTTTTATATTTTCTTGGCATGTGCTTGTATTACCGTTCTTTTATCCAAAATACTGGTATGTATTGGGGCATTAGACCCGACATGTTGAAGATCTGGTATCGCGTAATAACGGAGAGGTTGATTTTTTACGGATCTTCAGCATAGGGTATTCGTCTCACTGGACACCTGAGGAGGAAGCTCAACTCTATTCAACATCTCCAACTCCTCATGATTACTAAAACGTATAGGACCACCTCGATAGATTCATTGCAGGTGCTAGCGGGGTTACCACCATTGGATCTTGTCGTGGAAAGGGAGGCTGGACAAGCACGGATCCTACGGATAAAGGAATATTTTACATTGTGGTGCACCCATTACCGAGCTCGTGATTACAGGGATCATCCCCCTCGTTGCCTGGGATATCCGTCGGACGTAAATTTTGATGATAAAGTCATCATAGAGCACTTAATTCCGGCTAGGAAAGAAAATTGTCTTTACACGGATGGTTCTAAAACGGAGCTTGGCGCAGGTAACGGCTTCTGGGTCATGCAAGGTAATACTATCAGCTATACCTGGTCAATGAGACTGTTAGAATACAATACCATATTTCAGGCAGAACTTGTAGCAATTAAGGCAGCATTAGATTACATTAAGCAAAATCTAACGGGACCAGTCGGAATACTGAGTGATTCAGCATCGAGCCTACTGGCCATAAAAGAACACGACAGCATTGCGAATTCTGTTCACATTATTAGGGATACTCTGCTTCAGATCCCTGAGCCCCAACGACCGCACCTCAGCTGGGCTTCAGCGCATGTAGGCATTGCTGAAAACGAAGAGACCGATAGGCTTGCCAAGCTAGCAGCTAAAGATTCGAATGTGCCTGAAACACCCTTCAAAGCACCAGTTTCCTATTTAAAAACGATTACCAAACCCAAAATGTTAGAAATTTGGGAAGAGAGAGGGAACAACTCCACCACAGGCCACAGAACCTTTCGTATCTTCCCCAAAGTTGGTCTGAATGTAGTTACCCTTAGTGCTCATCTTATACACTTCTTTACTTGACACGGACCATTTCCAAGCTACTTACGGCTCTTCAGCTTAGTTACTTCAGACAATTGTAGATGTGGAACACTAGGTGATCCAGATCACTTTGCTTTTGAATGCCCTCTCATGACACCATTTCTTTAAAAAAAAACACCGAACCACACTGGTTGGGTGGGCAGCCCAAGAGAAATAAGCTGGCATTTAATCAGATTCATCGAGTGATGGGCATTAGTACTCGTGAATTCTGTTGAACAGCAGTGGTGTCAACAGCAGGTACAGCAGGCAATCCTAAACCAACAACTAGAGAAGATCAGTAGCTTTCTTAATTGTTACTAATAAAAAAATTGGTATTTTACTACATACAATAATCAATCATAATCAACTACTCAAATTAGGAGAATTTCAAACACTGTAATGGCATGTCATTGTACCTATGTTATATGCATGTTAGCCATGTTTAGTGCAGAACATGAATAACTTTGCTGGAACATATTACCTCCTACAAATAGAAGCAAATTACCACAATCAATGTCCGCCTATTTGTACTTCACTGTCGCTTCTATTCATCATTAATCTTTAAATTTTATTGTGTTTACCTAATTTGCGTATTGTATGTGTGTTTCAATTGACATACTGTCTCAGTGTGTTGAACTGTTAAGTAGAAAGTGCGTTGTGCTGTGTTTTCATAGTAAATACACATGTAGAACTCTTTTGCTAGTACCATAAAATATTGGGCCCAAATGCTTTGTTTCAGGTTTTCTAGTAGTGTGTAAAATGTAACAATTTCTAACAAGTATTCGTAGCCGCAGACACAACTTTCTGATTAGCACGTTGTATTTGGGTTAGGTTAGATTAGGTTATTCAATTATGGCAAAGCACACGAGGGCTATCTGTCTAAAGGGAGGGATGCCTTCGTGGAGGACTTTCTAAGGGAAACTGGCTCGTATACACGTTACACATGGGGAAAACCACGAAAACGCCCATGCAGCCAGCCCGTTCGCGGGATTCGAACCTCGGACCGAACTACCAGTGTTCAGCATCTTTACCGCTCTGCCGCTGGTGGGCACCTCGTTGTATTTTGATTGTTATATTGTAGTATTCGCCATTTTATTTCAGTGTATTTACAGTATTCCATTAAGTGTGTTATATAACTTGTTTTCTATTAGTGTGGGTATAATAGTTACTTTAATGTTTTGCAACGGTAAATAAGTGTGATGTATAATAGTAGTTTTTTCTTGGTTGTAGAAACTTTGTACATATGCACTGAAATGTATTAATGGATTTAATGTTTTGAATTGACTCAGCATCCTAGCTCTGCTGCATTATATTATCTTCCTAATTTTCACTGTAATTGTTCCCGAAAATATTATTGTTTAATGTCGTTTTGATTAGTTTTAGCGTTACAGTTTAACGTCATGTACATAATTGTTTACTTTTCTGGTACTCGCACTTCATGTGGTGTATTTTATTTGTAGTATCAGCTATACTATATTAGTGTGTTGCTCAGTATTCTAGTACTGTGTTACTTAATATACTTTTAGTAATGTGTGGAATAATAATAATTGTATAGTTGTATAATAGTAAGTCAGTGTGATGTATAACTGCAGGCATGAAACCAGAATTCCTTCGCTGTAGAGCTATGTAATTATTGCAAAATATTATCTACATAATTTTCATTGTGATGTTTCCATAAAGTGCATATTTTATAGCGTTATATTTCAGCAAATTCACTTTGTATATCCAAGCAATTTTTCTTTTCTTTTTTTATCTTTTCCTATTTTTAAACTTGAATTTTATTGTGTTTTCAAATAATGTGTTGTATTTTTGGTATTTTAATTGACATATTGTCTCAGTGTGTTGTGCTGTTAAGTAGTAAGTGCCTTGTATACTGTATTCAAGTAAGTTCGCTGTGTAATAGTAAATATATATGTAGAGCTCTTCAACGAACATTTAAATGCTTTGTTTCAGTATCTAGCATTGAGTACAAATTTTCAACTTTAATGTAACAGTTTCTAACAAGTATTCGTAGCCGTAGAGCCAGCTTTCCGATTAGCACATTGTATATTGAGTGTTTCATTGTAGTATTTGACATGTAATATCAGTGTATGTACAGAAACCCTTTGCGGGTGTTGTATAATTTGTTCTCTAGTAGTGTATGGTACAATGGTTAGTTTATTGCTGCATAATGATAAGTGCGATATCTAGCAGCAATCTTGAAAGCAGAGATCAATATGCACTGAAGTATATTTGTTAGACACAATGTTTTCATTTGACTCAGTATCCTAGTTATGCTGCAAAATATTATCCTATCTTGCAATTTTTCACTGTCATTGTTCCCAAAAAGGGTACGTATTGTTTAGTGTTCTGTTGATTATATTTAGTGTTACATTTCAGCATTATATGCAAGATTTGTCTAATATACTGATAAGCGCATTGTTTGCTTTGTGTTCTATTTATATCTTTTGCTAAAGTATATCAGTGTGTTGTACAGTATTCCATTAAGTGTTTTCCTTGGCTATAGAACTTTGTAATTACTGCAATATTTTATCTTTATAATTTTCACTGGGATCTTTCCAAATAGTGTTTTGTTTTTCGTTATATTTCAGTATATTTACTCTATGTAGTAAGCATTTTTTTCATTTCCTTATTAGTTTTGAATATTGTTAATTTGGCATATCTTCTTAATTGTATATATTCCAGTATTTTGTATCAGGATGCTGTTTGGTATACCAATAAGTGTGTTGTATATTATGCATTCTTGTAAGCGTGTGACATGCTAGTAAGAATATAATAAGTATATTGTAAGAAAACGAACTAGTATATATTATAAAAAACGAGCTGTGTTTAATGGTGCTACCTAACAAGATTTTTGTACGTACAGTAGTGTAAAAGAAGTCTAGACTAGTTAAATGTGACAGTCTTTCAATAAGATTGACAGCATTACAATCAGAACTAACGTAGCAGTAACATTGTTACTGCTCACCACTGTTATAATACATAGTAGTGGTTCGTAGTTTAGCATAGCAGTATTACTCGATACTTATAACTTACATTGTCTCAGCTCCTGAAGAATGTAAGCTGCGTTTGCAGTTCAATAGCGTGAAATGTTTATAGTGCACTGGTTTTATGTATGATTTAATCCTTGCTACATCGACAACTGGCAACAAGGTTTTAATACCTGAAAATATGACTTATTTTTTTCTTTCAAATCAGTTTTGTATCCATGCAGCTCTGAACTTCTAAGTATTTTTTTTAAATCTATGCAATCAAGAATGTCATATGTATCTAAGATAGCCCTTTGCATCTTTTATCTTGGTGTGATTCTGTAACCTTTTTTTTTAAATTTAGACTCAATAAATGCCGTTATGGCTTCTGTAGGGCGGACATCATACTGAAAGGGCTTGTTCCCAGCCAGTAGTCCTTCTTAGCAGGGTAAACAAAAGTCAGCCTGTGCTGCCAAACTTTCTCTGAAAATTCAAGAACTTTAAGCTTATTTATTATTTGTGCCTAATTTGCAGCCTTGCAAAAATTGATGAAAGTAAAATAGAGCAATGAAATTTTACTTTCACAAACGCAAAATGGTTACCTCTGTTCTTAATGGAAGATATTAAAACTGCCGCCCAGCGGGTATAGTCGTTAGCGACCGTACCTAAAAACCCGGATTCGAATCCCGCGAAAGACATGGATATTTACAAATGCATAGTGTCTGTGCGGCAGGGGGCACTCTAGATATGCAGTAAGCCGAGTATCCTTTCGAGAGGTTGATGGTAGGGGAAGAGGGGTGGAAGATCCCCGGACCCGACCCCCGGGGTTGCTCTATATCAAAATTGTGGGTGGAACTAGGCAAAGTAACACTATCACCTGTATCGTGCTCAAGGCTACCTTTGCGTACGACAGGAGCAATCTTGAACTCCTTGCCAAGATTAATTTCGTGGGATTGTTCTGATGTTACTCTCGGACAAGTGAGATAAGTCACAAAAACAACATCAGAGATTAAAACTTGTTTAGCAGTTTATTTTAGAACTTTTGCTTGCTCGTGGTAAGAAACGGTTTCGAGGAATGGATTGCTGGAACTAAAGATTTATCATGGATGAAGATTTTAAGAGTGATTTTTCTATATGATGAAAAGAGCATTAAAAATTAAGGTGCATTATTTAGCAAACAATTATTGCTCAGGCCCCATGTCTTTTAACGATAGATATTTTACAGAATTATTAGAAAATTATTAATTACAAAATTGCCTTTTGAAGTTTCTTTAAACGGAATGAGGGTACTCAAACCTTATCGATCTGGACGTCTTCCTAAGTAATAAAATGAGGATTACTGTTTATCTTCCTTCACGGAACATTATTCGTCTCAGTTAACGATATAAATAGAGCCAAACGAAAGTTAATTACTACTTAAGGGATGAATGTCATCGTGAAAAGCTTTCCAAGGATATTTTTTAGATTTGGGTTGTACATGAGGTTGAGGGCAAAAATATCAGTGCAGTCAGTGTTTTTTCCCGTATTCAAACTAACAATGCTTATCTGTTTTATCGACTCCGTCACTTGTATCTAAAGGATCAGAATACGGATAAGGACTCCTTAGAAAGAGATAAAGAACAATGCTTGATTATGATAAAGCAAACCAGATATATCAGCTTATGAGAAAGGATGACTTTGAAGAAACCACTGTAAGGATAATATAATCATAATTACGATACACGCAAAGAAAGCAAGAAAACCATGCCTTCATCTTTTCCATCGGAAATTATACCATGAGCAATTTACATGAATTTCAGAGCCACAGATTAACCCAAGGTCTTTTGTAGAGAGAAGACGGTGACCACATGCTTTGTAAAATTTGTTGGATTCACAAGAATTAGAAAGGATTTTAGACAGGCTGATTTTGGGAGCCCTGCATGAATTAAATAATTTAATTTTAATATTCATCTGTATGTCATGATCAGTTTTATATTTATTATACACTCTTATTTCAGTCCTTCACTTGTTCCATTAATGTCCGAGTAAGAAGACCGCTTGGAAGAAGTGATAGCTTGACCCTGGGGAATGAATCTCGGAACACTCAATGTCTGCATGAGTGCATTCTTAGTTTCCCACAAGTAGTAACTTAAGTACAAGCAGCTTTAGAATATTATCAACACAAGCATGCCTTTTCTTAGGCAGGTAGTTCATATACACTGCTGCCCACCCAAAATGCAACAGCAAGAAAAACAAGAGATATCACAACAAAATTTATATAGTAGATAACATGTTGACCAAGTATCAAATGATTAAATTTATAGACTTCTGTGAAGTGTGGTTTCTTCCAAAATCAGTAGTCAGAAAAGCCACCATTGTTGAAGATCAACGCTGCCACACGCCTCGCCATTAATTCAAAGAGACTTTGCATCCGTTCTTGGGGTACAGCACACCAAGCAGTTTCCACACCTTGCCAAAGTTAATCTGGTGTGGTAGCTTAGGATGTAATCTGGGTCAATCGTTCAGCAACCATGGACCACATGTTTTCTATCGGCGAAAGATCCGGGGAGCGAGCCGGCCAGGGAAGCAATTCAATCTGGCGATTGACAAAAAACCCTTGGACAATGCGTACCACGTGTGGTCGCGCATTATCCTGTTGAATATGGCTGTGGGCAAGCCCTGAAGGTAAGAGAAGACAAGTGGCTCCAACACCTCGGAGATGTAGCGCTGGTGTTTAAATTACCGGCAATGCGTATTAGAGGAGTGCGAGAGTGATATCCAATACTGACCCATACCATAATACCCGGTGCAGGACCAGTGTGGCGGTGCATAACGCAGGCGTTCAGCATCCTCTTTCCACGGTGTCTCCAGCCTCAAATCCGACCATCGTGGTGTTGCAGACAGAAGCGTGACTCGTCAGTAAAGACAATTTCATTCCATTCTGCTCTCCACATCCTTCTTTCATTGCACTATTGGCGGCGGAGACATCTGTGGTTCTGCGTCACGGGTAGACGAAGCAATGAACGTCTTGCGGACAGGCCACTCTGCTGTAACCGGCGTCGAATGACAATCGCAGACACTGGATGATGCGTTACAGACTGAATGTACTGTGCTATGGTTCGTGATGTGACTGAGCGATCCGTCACTGGCTGTTCACAATTTTCCTGTCATCACGTGAAGTGGTGCACTGAGGTGGATGCGATCTAACACGTCGGTCCGTCGGACCCTCCTGCATCCAACGGTCACATATCCGCATTACAGTTGTTTGGTTTCGTCCAACCCGACTACCGATTTCCCTGAAAGATAATCACACTGTCGGTAGGCCACTATCCTTCCTCTGTCGAACTCAGATGCTTGATCAAACGATGATCGCTGTTTACTACGAGGCATAATTTATCGCTTTTTTTTGTGAAAAAACCACAAGGAAAACACAGTTGCCGAACTTGAAATCGTCGAAAACCCCAAGCCTTAAATAGCGCTTTGAAGTGGCGCCACAGACGCGCGTGATGTGCGTCTGCGCTGAAATTCTAATCATTTGCATATCTCACCTCCGCTAATGCATGTTGTAAATTTCATGTTATTTGCAGGCTTCGTTCAGGGTGTTGCATTTACGGTGGCCAGCAGTGTAAATTAAGATAGAAAAATTGGCAATATTCGGTAAAAAAATAAGATTCTTATGAAATAAAAATGTTTTGCGTATTTGTCTACTATTATTTATCGCGTAATTGTATTTATCTTTACGCCAACTGCTGAATGGTTAAGATTACTAAATACTAAACATTCTACTGAATGGAAGTATTCATGAATTTCTCGAACAGTAATATGACAACAGTTTGCCTAAGATAATTTCATCAAGTCTTGCTTCTCTTTCTCCGATGAAATTCATTAAATAAGAGTCTGGGAGTAACGTGGAGACAAGTTCATTCTTTCTGTTAGTTTAAACACCATACTGCTCGGTAACGCAGCGTCATGTTCCGGGACGAGTTCATATCAGAGACTCAAATACGGGCAAGACGATATTTTAGTGGTATGCTGTTGTCGGTTGCTTTCCTACCTTCACCGGTTCAATCGCCTATGGCACTACAGAGATGCAGACATAGCTTCTACCTGTACCTGTACCTTCAGCGGTTGCAAAACGCTGCTTTTCCGCAAGATAACGCCTCAGTGTAAGCCGCAGTCATCAGCAAATAAACTCTACAATGTATTCAATTGCGTTCTTGGCTGTCCCCAGATCTCACACCGATCCGACGTGCATGACAAGCGATTCACCCTCCTTTGCGTGCTGTACCTCTGACTCAATCGGAGGGCGAACTGGGGAAGATGATGTGGTCATCCATCTATCAGGATACTATCCCTAGAGTGAATACATGGGTACCTCGAAGTTTTTCTTCTTTTATCGTTGCTAGTAGTCTTGCTTCCTCCATATCAAACTGTACATTCGATTGCTGGACTGGGTTATCTTTTTGAAATTAAAGACAATTACCTACATATGCATTTTCTGAGAAGCTACAGTAATTTATAATAAAACAATTATGAATACTTTTTATTTGACAAAGACAAATGTTTAAACATGGCTATTTTTTCTACAAGATGTGAATCAAGTAACTAAGTAGATTTCAGAAACATTACTGATGACTTTACTTGGTTGAAAAGGCAGAAACAAATGCTTGAAAATTAATGTAACATCTTATATTAATTATATTGTTGCGAAATCCCTAGCTACGGTAAGATAGCTTCCCCTCAAAGTAGGTTTAGGATTGACAGAAATTGCCAAAAAAGTGTATGGTTGCCAGATTTGGCGCGAAATCCCCCATTTGGCGACAAAATTGGCGCTATACCATAGACGGAGGGAGAATATTCTAGAACGAATTCTTACCGGTTTCCCCGAGAATATTTTCGAAGGCACTTGAAAAGCTATAAATACCCTGCCTGTGCGCGTGGTAGCAGTTTATCGTAAAGAGTATGTTGAGCTCATTAGTATTGCTTTGGATTCAGAGCTTAGCTTGAGAGAGATCGACCGCGTCAGGAGCTGTACTTTAATGTTCTGCCATGAAGCTGTCTTCACCGTTGTAGCCTGAACGCTGTGTTGCTGATTGTTTCGGCGTGTTTCTCCTAGTTTTTGACGACTGCAGCGCATCTTTGGAACTGTCATATGTAATACTGACGAATGAATTGTGCTTTGATTCTTCATCAAGTGTTGTCACCAGTCGTCCAAATCCACTAACCCATGGGACACAACAATATTAATATTTCTACTATTTCAATATTGTTTATAAAAAAAGCGTTTATCGTTTTAGCGTTTTTCATCTCTAAGAAGGTATTTTTAACGTTTTAAAAATTATAAATCATTTTTATGAATATATAAAGCTGAGATTAAAATTGTTATAGCCACTTGATTTTAAACAGCTATATTCATGTTAAATAAAATATATTCAAATGCCATGGATCCACTCTAAGATAACCACCCATGATTACTAATCAATGTGGTCACCTGTAGAGTTGGTTAACTTAGAAAAGTGATGTTCAGTATCAGTGTTTATTTGAGCACTGTGAAGTGTTGGTCAATTATGTAGATAAAGAGTTTTATTTTCACAGAGATTTCATTGTAGTTTGACCGCATTTAGAGGCGCACATTTACTTCTTTGCATTAGGTGAAAAACATATATAGGCACGGCTTTGCAGTATATTGCCTGTGTATTACTAATCTGCTATTTTTTTCTTACGGCTTGAAAAATGAAAAACTTTTTTTCCCAATATGTAAAATTTATATTACTGCAGGCAAGCATTATTTAATTTGAAGTACTATCTGCACCAATTTTTACCGATGGTATTGTACTTTGTTTAAATAATTTTCTGTATTACTATCAACAGAACTGAATAGTGCAAGCTCTTTTATTTGAGAAGGTTTTTCTATCAGATCATTGACTGCATTGTAAATTATATATTCTCCTTATGGTCAATTCCTTTGTTACACCTTGTTTAAAAGTATTAATTTTATTCGGCGTTGGTTTTAAGGTTGATGTAGTACAGACTGTTGAATTACTATATTGCTTTAAATATAGCGCTTTATTAGGCCTTTAAAAATTGTTAAAGGAGACAGGATATTCTGTCTTGAACAATTATACAAGACACCTGATTTACAAATAATTATAGGAGCAACCCTGTGGTATTTAAGCAGTATCTTGACCCCACATTTCCTAAATGCAATCAAATCAACATCTTCAGCAAACTCAGTAATTCCAAAAGCAACAGCCACTTCCCCGAGCTCAGCAACCATTTCAACTTCGAAGTTTTTTCTTTTGACCAAAGATTCACCGCGGCACAAAATTCTTTTGACCAAAGATTCACCGCGGCACAACTAGAACATGATCAATGAGAGCTGCGACCAAATATTACCTTTTCTGGCCGAGGGCAAAGTCCAAAGCATGCTGAACTCAAAAGAAACGAACGTTCAAGAACTTCGTACGTGCAATCAGAAAGTGTTCATTAGCTAGAGAACTATGCGTCGCTAACTTAGGAAGACGTTTGACTACCCAAGGACAACGTCTGGTAGTGCTTGAAGAGCGTGTGCAATTACCGGAACATCCAAAAAGACCAACTCATCAAATAACTAAATCAAGGCCCACAGAAAGTCAACGCTGCAGCGGGGAAGCAACTGAGGAACAGGGCCCTTTTACAGAGGTCACATCTAAAAGGAGAAATAAGAAAGGACAGGTTGCATCTAAATCATGAACTCCGCCACCCTCAGATAGATTTTTAGCCCAATCACGAGGCGATCACGTAATCCTCCTAAAGCTCAAAGAACTTCCAAAAACTCAACAACAGCTCCAGGCCCAACCGAATAGCCTCCTTATCAAATTGGGCTTCAATTTCAAGAACACCAGATTCACCCATCCATGAGAACTTTTAATAAGCTGAGGATTAGGAGAAGATTTGCGTAACTTGATAAATACAGTGGAAAATGTTCCAGAAATGCGCAATTCCCTCTCCTACCTAATTTCTTCCCAGCCAAAGCAACGAGTAATAATTTTTAAGGCCCCAAATACGACAGTGGCGGAAGATATTAAACTTTTGTTGTTTAAGTGCTTCAACCTGCCAACCCTTAATGTCAGTCCGAGATGGCCACTCAAAAGGTCGGACACAGTTAACAGCTGGATAGTAGACATTTCTCCACTCCAGCATTTGCATTCAAATCCGGAAGCACACCACATTGGTTTCAATCACTGTCATATCAAGTCTCACGTGACATTGACCCGCTGTTACAGGTGTCTAGGTCTGTGGAATCATGGTAAACACTGTCGTAACCCTCTCTGTGGTTCGATATGTGCAAGAAGGCATACCTACACAGCTTTTTCAAGTGACAAGAAAGACTGTGTGAACTGTCAAAGCCACAATCAACAACAGGTCACAAAATGTGACACAGCACATAGTGCCATAGATCAAGACTGCCCAGTTTACAATTAATTTCAAGAGCATAATGTCGAAGATTTTGACACTCCTAGGCGATGCCACGCAGCAAACTCCTCCTACACAGCAAATAACTAATCCAGGAACGTTCCAGATAAGCTTTCAAGGAGCAAAAATAACTAAATAATAAAATTTAAAGCCATATGCGTTTAAAACAGCCCAGAAAGAACATATAAATCTGATTTTCGCACAAGAGCCCTATGTACCGTAAACGAGAAAGTTTGAATTATCAACGGGTCTATTTTTTCCGCTTTCTGCAACAACTAAATCAGCAATAATCTATAATGGTCCTCTAACCCCTATTCCTGTCCTCACCACACAACACACAGTTACCATAAAACTCGAGACTTTAAATGACTCCCTTTATTTAACATCGGTATATGCACCTCCTTCTGTAGAACTCCAAGATATTCTGCTAGAATTGGATAACCTGAACGTCTCCCCATCAACAAAACACCTCATCGCAGGCGATTTCAACTCCCACAGCCCAGTGTGGGGCGCTAAAACAGAAAATCATAGAGGCAGATTACTAGTTGAACTTCTACAAGAAAAGAGCTTAATATTACTTAACATCCCAGATAACCAGCCAGCTTTTCAAACCGTACAAGGGCCCAAAGCTGGATAGACCTTATACTAGCGACATCCGGTATTGTACCAATAGTTTCTAACTGGAAAATCTTAGACAGGGAATCTTTAAGAAACGACCGCTACATGACCTTCCAATTGCATAGAGAACTCAACTTCACTATAAAGAGACGTTTTAAGACAACGTATGGAGACCACGGCAAATTTAAGGCGAAAATAACAACCTGCTCGCAGGATATCATACGGTCCTTTGAAATCACAAACTCTAATGAAGAAGTAAATGGCTCAACAGACAGTTTAATTTAAACAGTGAGAGATATCTGTATCTCAAGGTACAAACAAAAAGCCACTTTCATAAAATTTCGAGCTACATAGATGGCACTCTTACATAAGAATAGAAAGGAGCAGAGTGAAGGCTCTGATACGGCGGTACAAAGCTTGTAGGCTTCAAGAGGAAAGGCAGGAAGTCAAACAACAATTTTAGAAAGCGAGATCGATCTGCAATTAACATATTCGTTTAGCAAAAATGAAAAGCTGGAGAAATTTCTACGCGGCAACAACAGAGCTTTATGGGTCAGTCTTCAAAATAGCCCACAATAAAACTTTCTGAAAGCTAATACATCAACTAATGTAGTAATAAAATTCGTATGAGCTCTCTATCCCCTAGAGGAGGATAGAATAAATGCAGATCAGAAATCAGGAACTCTAAATATCTCTGACGCTACGCACAGATCCGCTCCTTCGGATCTTCTAAGCTTAGCAGAAATAGAACAAATAATTAAAAATTTAAAGAACAAAAAAGCGCCGGTTTCCGACGGCATGGATAACATAATACTAAACCAAATCCATTTTACGCATAAAAATGTAGGCAATTCATTTGCAAAATGCTTGCTAGAGATGAGCAACATTCCCAAATATATTTAAAAAAATAGAATTAGTGTTATTCTTTAAGAAGAACAAATTACAAGACAATCCGCACACATATAGAACAATATGCTTAATACCTGCTCTCGGAAAGATCCTAAAAATGTTAATATTAGCGAGATTAAACTACAATCTGAGCAAAAACAAACTAATGCACCAAAACGAATTTGGCTTTATGGGTAATAAATCCATAGATCAATCATTCAAGAATCTGAAACGAATACTACAACAGAATAAAAGTCAGAATCTACATTCTCTAGTTACATAGGTGAACATACAAGCAGCCTTCGACTCAGTATGATGGAAGGCTGCATTGCAATTCTTACCAACGATAAACTGCTCAGATGGAATTCTGATGTTATTAAGGGATCACTAGAGGATGCCCACAAGGGTCTTGTTTAGGAGCAGTCATTTGGAACCTAATCGCCAATGAAGCGCTTAAAATATATGACAACGTTCCCCACACGCATGCCCAGGACTATGCCGATGATTTCTTGTAAATCACGCAAGGCAGAAGCCGCAGGGAAATAGACGGAAATTAAAAAAATACTCTTATATTGTTCAAACAATGGGCGGAGAAATTTCAGCTGAAAATAACGATATAGAAATGCAAATCGCTCTTCATTCCAAAACCGGAAGTTTCGCTCAAATCCTAGATACCCAATAATACACTCATGTCCATAAATTAAGGATAATTCGGAGTCACGCGGAAATCGAACTCTAAAATAAATATATCACCTGTAAAATCACTACACACATCTTCAAGAATCATATGCAAATTTTAGGAAGTAAGCAGATGACACCGATGGTACGTCACAATAACGAGAGTGTAAGAGAGTGATATATAAGGAATACAGGCAAAGAAGTAAAATTGTTCGCAGGCGCTTTATAACCATTTCAGTGCAATAACCGAATAGTTATGGCACAAAGGACGCATATGGATGATTTCTTACGTGGCAGAATTATCGGCCGTCTGGAATGTGGGCGTACCCAACTGGAAGTATCAGAAGAACTTAAAATTGCAAAGAGTGTCATCTCCAGGCTTTGGCAACGATTCCAAGATGATGGTAATGTAAGTAGACGTTACAGCACAGGTCGCCCCAGAGTTACAACGCCGAGTGAGGACCGGTATTTGGCAGTCACTGCCAAAAGAAACAGGCAGAGCACATCCTCAGACCTGTCTCGTCAGCTCTCTTCAGCCACTCGTACGACAATTTCAAGGCAGACCGTTTACAGACGCTTAGGGCAGCTTGGTCTATATGCTCGTAGACCTGTCAGATGCGTTCCGCTTACTGCAACTCATTGTCGCCTGCGGTTAGCCTGGAGTAGAGAGCATGCATTGTGGACACCGCAACAGTGGGTTTGTGTGATGTTTTCCGACGAGTCCAGGTTTAGCTTGCAGTCTGATTCTCGCCGGACTTTCATATGGAGAGCTCCAGGTACCCGTTACCACCAAGAAAACATCATTAAATGACACCGTTACGGTGGTGCAGGAGCGCTCGTTTGGGGTGGAATTATTCTGGGTTCCAGAACTGACCTGCATGTTCAAATTGGAACCATGACAAGCCAAATCTATCGGGACGTCATTCTGGAACAACATATACGTTTGTTTCAGGGCACCATGGGAGCACAATTTGTGTTTATGGATGGCAACGCCCGTTCTCATCGTGCAAACATCGTAAGCAAATGCCTTCGATCGGAGGATATCACCCGCATGGACTGGCCAGCATTCTCACCGGACTTGAATCCAGTAGATCACGTGTGGGACATGCTTGGCCGACGAGTTGCAGCCCGTCAACCTCCTCCTACACGTCTACCGGAACTTCGGAGAACATTGCTTTTTGAGTGGTGTAATATCCCCCAAGATCAGATCAATAATTTGATACTCAGCATGCCTAGGCGTTGTATGGACTGTATTGCATCGCCTGGGAGACATACAATGTATTAACAATCATACCAAACATGTAATACTGGTTTTTTATAAATAGGTTTTTTTTTTGTAATTTGCTCCAGGGAGAAAAATTCGCTAATTTTTTTAATAATATCAAACATATAGCATCTTTTTTTGCTCTTTAAATTTTCTTTAATAAATAAGCTTTACAAATAAGTCAAATTTGTTTAGCTTCTAAGTCTTCCTTTGCCTGATTTTGCATTATCCTTAATTTATGGACATGAGTGTACGTATATCTAATGAGAAAATCAAAATGAAAAATAATATCCATTTTCTGGGCGTCTTAATAGATAACAGACTCTCCTGGCATCAACACATAAAATATATCGGAAACAAACTTATAATCCTATGCAACTATCACGGCTATTCACTGCTGCTAGCAACTGGGGTATATCCCCAAAGTTACAAAAACTATGGTATCATACAGTAACAGAAAAAATTCTACTAAATGACGATTCAGCTTAGGACAAAAATCTCAATAAGTATGCCAAAAGGCAATTATTTTCTGCACAAAGACTTTTCTCCTGGCAATCCCAAAGGTATATCGAACGGTCTCTCACAAGCGCTTTAAATGTCATAGCAGGCATTTCACCGATCACCATTGCATTAGAACAAGAGGCAACAAAAGTTAAAGTAGCAAAACTGCGCCAAACCAGCACTTTCAGTAGTATGATGTACCATCCAACACATTACGAAGAACGTAAGTACAATTTAGATCTACATCCAAACCATCTGTACACAGAATAGCAAATAGTGACTCCAATACACCATTTCTCAACACGAATCTATACGGACGGATCAAAAACTAAACTAGGTGTCGGAAGTGCTGTGTCTGCAAAATTTATTTGCTGTTTAAAATACGGCAGGCAATACTTAACAGACAAATTCAGTATTCCAAGCTGAACTGTTAGCCATCGGAGAAGTGAAATTTACTAGGAAACAACAAGAAAAAAGCGTTATAATTTCTGAAAGTACCTCAAGCCTACTGGCAATAATCAAACTAAGCCACTTGCTACTAGTAAGGGAAATTCACCATTTACTATCCTATTTCACATAGAATACCCGTTCCAAGCTTCACTGGACACGCGCCCGTGTGGGCAAAGGGGGCAATGAACCAGTCGACCTACTGGCAACAGATAGTGCAAACGGACAACTTGTACCACCTATCTCGGCGCCAAGTCAAGACTGGAATGGGACCTTATGTCCCTGTGGCAAAGTAAACGGACAAAGCAACTAACAGGCAGGAGGACATTTAACTTCCTCCCGGTGCCCTCAAGGGAATTAACCACTACAGGTTGAGCAATGAAATATTTCTTGACGACGCATGGCCCTTTTGCAGCTTATCTGTTTCGTTTCCGATTGCACTGCATAGATTCATGTACATGCAGCTCAACAGGTACCATCGATCACGACATTTTCGAATGCGAAATCCCCGATGATCTATATTTCCGGCCGTAAACAGCTGAAAATGCCCAAGTGTGGCTGAAACAGCTCCTAAAGAGTAAAAGAGTAAGTTACTACGAAAAAACTTTAAAACTCTCATGAGTACCTGGCAATGAGCTGCGAAAATCTAAAAACAATCTAATTTTTTTAAAAAAAAGTTCTCAGCACACATCTAGCGGCTGAGTGGTGGTATAGTGAACTTAATATTTTCTATTCCCATTTTCAAGTGTTCTGTACCAGTAACCGTACCTTTCACTTATACACATTTTATCAGTAAATTCCAAGTAGATATAAAATGTGTATAAGTGAATCGCACATGTTTTTCAATGATTACATAAATGTCCAACTCTACACACGTATTTATATTTCTCAGCGTTACCTTTAGTTATCAGGCAGATTATACATAGTGAATTGTAAGCGAACCGTAAATAACACGAGTGACTACTATGAATGTGACAGGCAAATATTGCAAAGGAACTCTGCAAATATGTGAACTGCATATATGGCGTACATTAATATACCCAGTTGATATTGTTCAGTATTAATGTATCAGAATAACTTCATATATCCAAGTTACCACCGATTTCTAGAGTAAACATTCTCTGTAAACTCTGAATCACAATGCATAAAACATTGCTAAAATCTCATTCAGCACAGTCAAAATCTTGACAATGTCACTTAAATAACCACACACAAATACCTATCTTCCGAAGTAACTTTATAAATTCTGCTACAAATTTTAATATTCTATAGAGAATTTTGGCTAGGCCTAGCGACAACAGAATGTTCCACCAATTGAGTGCAAATGCTGTTAGCCATATAACAGGCGGTACAGCAACTCAGCTGGTAGTAATTAGGTTGTAGGAAAAAATGACACCTGGAAAATAAGGAACGGAAAGATAGGTACCAGAAAATTAGGAAACGGAAAATAAGTCACTATTTTTTTGCAATGGGAAAAATAAGGGATGTTTAGAAATATCGCCAAGATGGGAGATAAAAGTTTTATCATAACAACCATACCTGCGGTTTAGGGAAATCTTCTGACGATGATTGAAAGAAGATAAGCGAGCTGCTGGCCTGTCCGATGGAAAAAATAGAGGGTTGACCAGCGGTTCATGGTCATTAGTGATTGTTCCCCTCGTACCCCCTGTAATTATAGCCTTAAGCTGTGGTTCAGGGGTGAAACATTGTCACATAACTGAGCGTTAAAAGCAGTATTATAACAAACCGTTGTAGATGAAGTTTAGTCACAGTTTGCGATAAGAATATTAAAACCTGCTATTGAAACGACCTTGCTCGGATGCAGCTAGCTCAACGTCTTACCCTTAAAACCTCCCTCAAGAGAGCCCGCTATAACCTTGCTGCTTAAATTAGAATTTGGCAGGTTTCCCCGACTCCGATTGGCGACATTATTTGGCGAGATTTTAGAGTTCCTTTTTTTCCGTTCCTTATTTTCCGGGTGACATTTTTTCCGTTCCTTATTTTCCGGGGTCTTCTTTCCGTTTCCCTTTTTTCCGGGTGACATTTTTTCCGCACATCTGGTAGGTAAGTAAGTCCCTTCTTCCTAGTATATTACTACTGTTTTCGTAGAAAATGCTGAAGATACTCGTACTTAATGTTCCATAGACTTTTTGTTTCCAATATCTCGTGTATTCTTCCGTGGACAAGGAATGCTGCACCAATCCGCGAAGCTATGATCAAGCCAATTTGATTATGTATTTCTATTGAATGCAAGGTTTGAAAAGTTTGCACTAAACTTTGATATTCTGCCTCGGAGCGATCTCTTTTTTCGAAATTTTGTAATACGATATATTATAGCATCTAAAACCAAATAATGATGTATCGCGAGATCTCTTTACTTTTTAAATGTTTTAACTGTCTGTCCATAGAAATAGTAACAACTATTTTTTTACTATTGTGCATTTCTAGATGAGTAGGTTCATGCATATCTCCGAAAAATTGAGAATAGAAGGTTGGAAGCGCTATGAGTTCGGCAGTAAGGCTGTACAACTAGAATACAAGTTAAGGTAACTGTATGAATTTTAATCGTTATTAATAATCTGGCATACAAATTCATTTCTGGCAAGGTAAATTGTCTTAAGAATGAAATCTTCTTGAAGCCAACTATTGGCAAATAATAGTAATATGTACAATGATAAACTGCACGTATTCATGTACATTTTTCCTGCCTTGAATTTTTCAGATTTTCCGATGCGAAAGTTCTGTGTTTAAGTGATGCCCTCGTAAAATGAACACTGGCTAGCATTCACTTATAGAAATGAAAACTAATATCTTTAATTATGAGTGGTACAAAACTTGATAAAATGACTTTGTTACATACTAAAATTACACAGTTAAAATATTAAACATCAGTAATACTCTTCATGCACTGGAGAACAGAATTCCACGGCAATACCTAGGAAAAAAATAGAGGTAAATTTAATTTTAGCATTAATTATTTAAAAATTCAGTACATCAGATTCATTACAGTACATGAGGTTTATACATGAGATTGTTTACCTCAGATAAAACATCAAAGTTTACATTAAAAATGTGAAAAGTGTAGATTGTATATTCAACACAGTTAATGCGTTTGAATATACTATCCTCTATCCAGCACAGTCTTATAAAAGAATCATAATTTAGGATAACTGTGAAATATTTATTTAACAAGTTAGAGAGTTTGCTTAGCTCAAATAGAACACAAAACCAAAGCTGGCAGCCTTTACAAACGTTTAAATTAAGGTATTGAAATACAGAACATACAAGAGACTCATTCATAAGTCTTAAATATGCGCAGTCGTACCTATTAGGCAATAAATGGCAGGAGTATATTCCGAATGGGAGAACGTAACACGCTGAAAAAGAAATCAAGCACAAATACCACTAAGTACAAAACCTTTTTAAAGAGTTCTGCATCAGATAACCTCCATCTAGCCAACACACCCGACAAGCGCCTGGCCCCAGCCACCACCCCTGTTCTTATTGGTTGCCGTTTATGACGTCAGGTTGAAGAGATTTTACTATCGGTTTCGTGTAAGTTAGATGAACTTATACTTTTGGGTCTTGGTTATGTTTTGTATAAATGTGAATTTGTGGAATGTAACAGAGTATTTGCAATTAAAGCAAGCTTTTCTTGCGCAAAAATGCCGCGGGGAATTCATTTCGTCACTCTATGACATCACAAGTAGTGTCCAATAAGAGCTTGGGGTGGTGGCTGGGGCCAGGCGCTTGTACACACCCGTAGAATCTATTTTCGCCAATATATATCGTTCGACGCTCGTTTGTATTTATGCTAACTAAAAGTTCTCAATATTCTGGGTTTTTATCGCCTGTATTTCCAACTTCTTTAAATAACTGCATTAGAAAGTGAAACATTTTCAAGCCCTGAATTTTTTATTAGTAATATCTTAACTAGAATTATAGCTTTCTCAAAGAAACTAACGTTTGGTTAAGGTTTAATACTTAAGTTTTGATAATTTACTACAGAAAAACACGCAAAGTCTGTACTGTTCAGAGAAGGATTGAGGAAAACTGACTAATCGCTTCTGGAGAAAATCTATGATACATATGCAGTCGGCCTCTTCCCCAGAATTCGAGCTATGGGTGAGTTACCAGTATTCAGTTGTATTCATTAGGTCGCTGATTGGCAATAAATTGTTAAAGGCTTATGTACAGCGTGAGGAATAAAAATTTTACGATTTTTTGATTATATAAAAGTTTAAGTTTACTTAAATTAATTTAAGTATTAGCACGAATTAAGCTACTTATTTGGTACTTATGTATTATGGCAACCATCTTAGTAGAAATCACCAAAGCTTCACAATATAACAAACTCTAGTAACCACATGCATAACAATTGTTCAGGTAGTCATGCGCATGATAATTATTCAATTTCAAACGTAGCTATTTTGTTATGCGTTCTGCTTGTTGTATTCCAAGTTCCAACCGCTTTTATAGGAAACCTACGGTTATTTTTTGTCTAAAACTCGATTTTAAAACTTGTGCTTGTACGATTTTCCTATAACAGAAGAAAGAGGTGTGAAATTTATGTAGGAATGCATTATTTTGCGCAAAATCTCTAAAGAAACAGTGCTTCGAATTCTTTCTCAAAGTGATCGTAAGAAAACAAAAACCCGTTTGTAACTAAGTTTACGATTGTCTTTTGGAATAAATATACAGCTGAAAATTAGACTATGTATGTATTATATAATTTTTTATAATAAAAGTATTTGTTCTTTTAATTCTGTAAAATTCTCCAAAGTGAGCCAAGGTGGTTGCGATAGTATGTAAGTGACCTTAGCTTTGTAAACGTTGGTACTTACACATTATGCCGTTTGTATTTAAAGTTGGCTACCACCGAAACATGAACGTTTGCAGAGATACTGCAAAAGTTGCTCCAGTCCTTCCTTCGGAATCCTGAGCAGCACTTCTCTCTGCAACTCTTACAATTATACATTGGTCAGTCTTTTAACAATTTTCACAATGCGGAAGTGTTCGACGCACTTCTTTTTTGTTCTTTGTGAAAAGGCTGTCGTCGATTTCTTTATTTTCGTAAGTCCACCGATTTTACCGTAAGCTCTTTCTTAGAAAGCCTTAAGTAAAACCTTTCCGCAGGGGATTGTTCCAATCTATTACTATTTTATCTGCAATATTCAGCTACTGTGTTCCGCAATTAACAGACGTTAATTCTCTCGAGCTGTAAATGAACCTAAGTGCATCAAAAATGTGATTCTACAGCTCTCGAACTAATTTTGTTCTCAATATGCAAGAAAAAATAGAGTAATAGCAGCTAATTTATATCCTTGTTCATAAAAACAAACGATCGCTTATCTACAAACGTTGGGGCTACATGAAACGAAAGTGCAGGTGTTATGTCCTGTGACATCATGCTTACTCATAAAAATCGGTGCTAAATTCCAATGTTTGGGGAAATTTTCACTGTCGATGGGATAATGCGAAAGTACTGCATTTTTTCAAGCGTAAATAAAGCAGAGAGAATTACATTAATACTTTCTGGAAATAAGAATCATTCGTTTCAAAAGACAGGATATATAACATACATGAGCTTTTTACCATGCGATCACGATCAAAATTAATCTTGATCATTTGGAATTTCAGGACCTGGGACTTTCGCCGCCTCAGATATTGCTTCACCTCCAGAAGAGCGCCGAGATCCCGATTTAACCTCTGTTTGGTGGACTTCCGCCGGAAAAACTAGAACCTGAGGTGAACTTGGAGAGACTGTTGAAGTCGAATCAGTAGATGGCTCCTGAACTTGGCCTGTAACTAAAATTCAGATGAACAAGCACCAATTTCTGTAGATAAAACTCATTTATAGTGCTTTACATTTATTGACATACAAATCTTCAATTCTTAAATTAAGAACAAAGCCTAAACATTTGGAAAAATAAGTTGCTTCTTAACAACAACATTACCCATTATATGATGAATCTTAAATCTGCTTCAAATATTCGCCTTAGGTTTTACATAATGTATCATTCAGAGAATACGTTCACTATTAAAAGCAAGATCTTGTACGATAAGAATTTATAGGTATTAATATACATTTCCAAAATACGGTTGTGAAAGGCAAATGAAATCTTTATTATCGGCATCGTCATATATGCTGCCATTTTTGATAACTAACAAAATTTCTTTGATCTAATATTTGTTGCATTGAGAAAACTTTCATTAACTGCGTCACAAGTGGTACACACGCTTAGGCAACCAGTCTCAGCTATTTACGCCTTGAAAAAAAGGCATTCATCGATAATTTAGAAGTGCCCCTGCTACTTCATACCTGGACTCATATCCTGCTTCCTTTGGACACATATCTATATGAACTTATATGTACTTATTTAAAAGAGTTTGGAAAATATTCTTTCGGACTTAAATGCCGTTTGGCCAACAGATGAGTTCCAAACAAACAAAAACCGCTACTCTCGTAAAAAAAATTAAAGTTTTCTAACAGCTGGTGTTTATCATTTAATCGTTCTAACACGCTTTCTAACTATTACTTATTTCTAACACTTCTCATACACTGACATTCCCTTGCAATACTGAAAATTAGAATTTGATCAGAATCAACTTTTTTAATTATAGGAACAATAAGTGAAAAAATATGTACTCCTAATACATTCTCATGAATGTATATAGATTTCTGAAGATTAACCTTTCTACTGAGCCTTGTGGAGGCTGATCAACCGGCAAATCAGTAACACTTATTCGCGAAAGTGTCGATAACGAATAACTGAATTACAGAATGGAATATAAAAAATATACGTCTTTACCTTCTATACTTCGAAAACGAACTACGTTCACCTTTGAAAACCCATTTCTTTAATATTACAGACTTTTTAAAAAGCACTATTTAATTGTACCACGGAAATCATAGACAAATTCTTTTACATACCATCTTTTCCTTCTGCACAATGGAATTTAGACTACTCCGTAAATGAACATCACACGTTCACCTATGTATATTACGGTATATTTAATAATGGCAAAGCATTCAATGCTTAAGGGATGCCTTCGTGGAGGTTTTTCTAAGGGGAACTGGCTCGCATATACGTTACGCATGGGGAAAAGCACGAAAACTCATGCAGGCAGCCCATTCGCCGAGATTTCGAACCCTGGACTCTAACAACTAGTGTTAAACAAATTTATCGCTCCACTGCTTGTGGTCGCTGTTCTTCGATGTAACACAGTAGTTATTTTTATTCCTATCGCAGTATACAATACTTACTTTGAACCGACTATGCCATTTCAACAGAAAACACTAACACACATACATTTTTTGAAACCTTGGAGAGGCATTCAAATTTAGACTGCATAACCAATCGTTAATACAAGTATATTTAGTCGCGGTATCCTCTGAGACGCTAGTGCAGAATTCACACTGCCAACTTAAAGTGGTAACACAAATAGTTCTGTATTATTCCATTGCATTAAATCTGGTTAATTTTCAAAAGTCAAAAAAAAAATAAATGCAATTGAGCACATTTATAAATTGTTTAAAAACAAACGTTGTAAACAGTTTTAGTTAAATGCTGATTCGCGATGTTACTTAAAAACTTCTATAAAACTATTAAAAATAACATTTTACTTTAAGGTAAAATAACACGCCGAGGAAATATTAATTTAAGTCCAACAACAAAAATCAGCGTTATATTTGCAAATTTTCACAGGACTAGTTTCGACAGTTTTACCGAACCATGATCCTCAGCTACCATAGTGCAAATGAAATATGAACATCACTTTCATTTGCACTTTGGCAGCTGAGAATGATGGTTCGGTAAAGCCATCGAAACTAGTCCTGTGAAAATTTCCAAATATAACTCTGATTTTTATTGTCTGACTGAAATTAGCATTTTATGTGTTTATCTTTTCGAAATTTAAACCGCCAGAAATTAATTTTTTTAACCATGGTTCCATCGATCTGTCTTACGCCAACAATCTACTGACGTTAAACTCTAGCTTATACTTTATACTAGTGGGTAGAGAATCCTCAGAAGATATGCTGCGCGCAAGAAATCATGTGGAAGCTCATAGGATGATTATCAGACTAAGTGTTAGAGATGATTTTTCTGAAAAGTTTCTAAAGGAAACTGAGCCTTTTTCACGTTTCCTATGAAGAAAACACTAAAATACCCAGCCAGTCAGCTGGATCTAATAGATTTTTAAGTAATATTTACCAATGTTAATGGGCGTTACCTGTTAGTCGCTGGTAGACTCTTAATGTCTCAAACTACGTTCGCACGTGAATAGAAAGAAATAATATTATGGAACATGAAGTACTGGAAATTATATTTTAAATCTGAGAATTCATCGAGACATCTGTTTTAATTGCTTCATTTTAAAAACAGAAATCTGTTTAAAAAGTTTGGGTTAATTTCAGATTAGTTCAGAATATTTCAGTGTCTGATACATCAAAAGATAGAGGTTTACTCTAGTTTAGTTGATTATGGCAAATCATACTAGAGCTATCTGTCTAAGGGAAGGAATGTCTTCCTGGAGGACTTTCTAAAGTAAACTGGCTCGTATACATGGGAAAAGTCACGAAACCGCCCACTCAGCCAACTCGTTTGCCTGGATCTAGCTCGGATCGGAACTACCAGTGTTCAACGATTTTACAGCTCGGCTGCTGGTGAGCCGCAAAAGATAGAAGAGTTGCTTACGTTTTGCAGTTATATACGCTCTGATTCTGTTGATTCAACCATTTAGTGAAAACAGATCTCATAAAATCTAAACAAATATCTTCATACAGAAAGCCGTATGTTCTGAAATTTATTAACAAATATTCTTATGTGTTTGATTTACTTTTAGTGTTTCGGAACGAATACAAAGAGTATAATTTGGAATATATTGCATTTAATTAGCAATAAATTCTGTATTATGCTTGATACAGAATGCAGTAGCTACAAATTGCTGTTGTCTTTATTGAAGTAAGTAAGATTCTTTATGTTCGAACATAACGAGAGAAATGCTAGAAATCCTACCGAAACATGGATAAGTCTCCGAAAAGCAGTTTATTATTTATTAGACATGTCAGTTAAATTGTAATTCAAACCTGCACAAGCAAGACTGATTATTAGGTGTTTGAATCGCATTTAATACGTGGCCGTTATGCAAACTTTAATCTTCGATCATTTTAACGCATTTAAGCATCTAAAAAAATAAATTATGCAAGTTAACTTCTGCTATTTGCGCTTACCATACATAAATCGAAAGAAACTTTTATCCGAAACTAATCTCGTCCATTCCTACTAAGAATATTTAAAATAATGCTACGTATGTTAAAAGGCAAAATATGAATTCTGCGCGTAATAACTTAATTGAATTTTGTTTGGTTTATTCGATTATGCCAATGCACTCGAAGGCTATCTGCCTAAGGGAAGAGATGCTAAGGATGCTTTTCTAAGGGAAACTGTTATGTATACGCGTTACACATGGGCAACACTATAAAAACGCTATGCAACAAACCCGTTTGCCGGAATTCAAATCCCAGGTGGAAATACCAGGGTGTAGCAACTTTACTGGTCGGCCGCTGGTGGGTGAACGATTTAATTGAGATTAGGTTTAGATTCATTCTAGAACGCCAAAGTAAAGTTCTCTGTCCATGGCAAGGGATGTGGTCAAGGAGAATTAACGGGAAAATCTGCTCGTATTCATGTGGTACATGAGGGGAAACTATGAAACGCCTCTGCAGACAGGACATTCTAAGAACCTCGAAAAACCGTCAGTATTCAGGGCTTTTATCCATTCTACAACTGTCGAGCTAAATGAAACTGAAAGGTAGAGAAGGAAAATATCAGAGTAAGATAGACATTGAATAACTACTTAAAACTGCATTTAAAATTTACGGATAAGATGTACCATTTTCTAGTTCATCAACCCATTGAAATAAAGCCCACAAAATTTCACTTTATTTAAAGTCATCCTGCGAGTTATTTGTTCATACTATTCGTAATGCCAGTTAATTGTTTAATAATGGAAAAGAGTCTTACAGCGTTTTAAAACTAAGCAACGGATTTCTTGAGTTTTTTCACTTAAAACTCTTCGTAATTACCTTATACATGAGGAAAAACACTGGGAAATCTGAAGCACAGAACTAGTTCAATTACTGGGAAAAAAACTGAAGGAAAACTACCAATGTTTTCGCAGTCGCCGACATTGCCGCGTACGCTGTTTATGACATCGGTAATTAAAATTCTACTGTCAGTATTGACAAGTAAGTGCAGGCCTAGAGAGGAAATGGGAATTTAGATGATTGGTAAATTGTTTCTCAGCTGGTCAACGGTCAAGTTTCAGAGCTTCACAGAAAAGATATTTCCCCCACTGGCTGCTTTTTTAGGATAGGGAACAGCGTGACAGATGGGAAAAGAAAAACACCGGTATTTCGGCATTGATGCCGAAGCTAAGAACACAGAAATGAAGTATGCTGCACCTATCTGTAGGCATTTTGTTTTCTGGCCATTTAGTTTTGTACGTGGTTGGCTACATGATTGTTTTCCCCTTGTTTAACATGAATATAAGCCATTTACCTCAGGACAACCCACCACAAAGGCATCCCTATCTTAGGCAAATAGCCCTTGGGTTCTGTAAAAATTCACGCTGAACATCAGAATAAACAACGGAACATCATCATCATCATGCTTCTGTGCTTTGCCGTATTCACTTAATCTAACGTTTTAGTATGCGCTGTAATAAAATGATCATATAAATTTCTTTTTTCTAACTAAGTAAGTTCTACTTCAGCGTAAAACAAAAGCTACAAAGTCCACACTTTCAAAGATATCTTATTATAATTTAGTAAGATTTTTTAAGGAATTAGGAACGAGCGATGTCTACAGTAAAACGTCGGTAAAGTCATGTGGTTTCACTGTGTAACATGAGACGTGGTTTAATTGCGCGTGTTTCTTAGAAGTACTTCACAAAATGCGAAACTGTTGCCGTACGCAGGAAATCTACCAACAGTAAGCAAATTTAGAGGATTGACCACTTTCATTTCGTAATTTAATAGTTTTTGGCTATCAAGAAGCAAGAGAAACACGCCGACGTGAAAGAAGAGACAGGCAAATCGACAACCTTGTATTCGGCGTAGATTTTGTAAAATCCCAATCGATTTCGCGGGCAAAACGAGTCCCCCTTCATCAGAAGCAAAAAATTCTGCAAAAGCGAGAAAGCGAATGTCAATCAGGCGACCAGTCACCTGTGGGTATAAATATGATTGACATTCGCTTTCTCGCTTTTGCAGAATTTTTTGCTCCAGATGAAGGAGGACTCGTTTTGCGCTCGAAATCGATTGGGATTTTACAAAAATCTACGCCGAATACAAGGTTGTCGATTTGCCTGTCTTAAGTTCTTGGCTATATTTTGCCCTACGAGGTATGCACTTTCAGACTACAATCAACGTAATTTCAGGTTATATAAGTTCTAAGAGATTGGTCTAACAATTAAATACGGGATCTTGCTCACATTTGTGTTTCACACTAAGTTAATGAGCATTTAGTTATAAGCTGCTTAATTTAAACAAAAGCCGAATTTTATAAGGCACTTTGGCCAGTTTTAATCATAAAATTCTTTTAAGTGTTCTGTTACTTTAACTTCTTGCACTATGAGTTGCTAGCATTCAAGATTAGATTCCTCCCAGAGACTTTTGTCTCAAATTCATTCCTTCTAAATTATCCTAATTTTTTGTAGTTGACGAAGATTCTTAATGATTGAAGGTTAAAATCTTTGACGTCCCAGGCTAAGATCATATGATTTCCGTTTAAAAAGGAAGAAGATATGAGAATTAACTGCCCAAAGGCTACTGCCCAAGAGGTGTGCTTTTGTGGGGAATTTTTAAGAGAAATGTGCTCGTATCTGTATTTACACATAAGGAAAACCTCGAAAACGCCCATGCACGCAGCCCGTTCACCGAAATTCGAATCCCGGTGCAACTACTAGTGTTCAGCGACTTTTATCTCTCCGTCGCTGGTGGGAGCGTAAAGGGAGGAAAGGTGGCTTTAAGCAATTTCTAAGCTATTCTGTTTTTTATCTACTGGGCTGAAGTCAGCAACGTCAACAATGTTTTGGGTGTAAAATAGCGGGTAAAGTGTGAATAAACTGAGTATCTGCTTCTCTACTGGTATGTTGCTTAAATGTACCCCTTACATTTTGGTAATTTGGTGTTACAGGCACCACCTCCGTAGACAGAGCGCCTTCGAATGCTTTGCCATGATCATATAAACAAAACGGAACCAAAAACAATTCGAAATAAAAGGATTTGCTTAAACAACGAAATCAAAAAAAAATCACATTTGTTTCTCGTATTTGGAGATTTGATAGATAATGTAAAGTACGAGAAGCCCATCTAATAAAGAGGCCGTCGCAAAAACTTTCTAATAAATTAGTCTGTATTCTCTTACGGACAGATGTCGCTCAGCACTGACGTACAGTGTTTGCCGGAGACCATGAAAAGTACTGAAGCTCAATTATAAATAAATAATAAAATACAATTAAACTACAGTTTTCAACCTATCATTCGTTAAAACGTAAACTAGATACTTTTGACATTGAAGTATTTACAGTCATTTTCATTCGCTATTTGCGAAGTAAAATATCCTTTTCGCATGAGAATTTCACTCCTTCTAAATAACGAATGAATTGCCCTTCATTTAATCAGTTAAAATATCAAACCAGATGTTTAAACAATACAAAGTGACAATGCTTTTGAACTTTAGATGCTACATTGGGTAAGAAAAGCATTGGCAATTGCCTAAAATTGATCAATATTGCTAACAAGGGAAATGCTTGACAAATTTAGCTGGACATAATGAACACAGGAGGCAATAAAGAGACAAATCTAATGAAACGTTCGCATATACCTTTTACACAAGATATACAAGAAAATGTAAATTTGCATGTCAAACAATTATTGGCGAGATCATACAGCAAAATGTGGGAACAAAATTTAATAATTTATATTCATACATTTTGCATTTATGACAGCTTGTAATCGATTTCTCATAGAGAAAACCAAAGTCCTGTTGGGAATTTTCTGCCATCCTTGCAGGAATACACGCTCAAGTTTGTCTTTACATGAAATTTTATGTTTCCTGACTTCTAGGTCCAATTTGTGCCATCAATTTTCAATTTATGTCAAGCGATTGAGGCGATGAATTTAACTGGTGTGAAGCATTATAGAGTAACTATTGCCAGGTGAGGTTCACAGTATCCTTAGGGTCATTGTCCTGTTGAAACACAAATGATGTTCCTAAGCCAAGGTTTTGGGCATTGAATTTCATGTTATGGCGCAATATGTCAATGCACCTACGTGCTGTCATAATACCGTCAATGAAGCACAAGGTTACCAACTCCGTTTGCTGCCATACAGCTCAAACTACGACGCTCCCTCCAACATGTTTTACAGTCAGTGTTAAATGTTTAATGTTTCCAGTTTGGTGTTAGGCTTTCTTCACAGATATTGTCGTCCAGCACTCTCGAAAATGTTAAACTTTGATTCATTGGACAAAGTAACTGTGTTCCAAAATTCGTCTGATAAATTAATACGAGATTTTGCAAAATCTAATCTCTTTCTCCTGTTTATTTCTGAAAGGAAAAGTTTCTTTCTAGCTGCCCTTCCATAATTACTTCCTCCATGTCAAACATTCCGTATAGTCTGTACACTAAAGGTTTTATGCGAAGTATTAGCAACATCTTTGGTTAACTGGGGTTCACTTATTTTAGGGGTTTTTTTAACCTCTTTGGTAATGCCACGTTTTTCCTTGCAGAACATATTCGAGGCCGTCCACTTCTAATCTTATTTTCCGTTTATCCTGTTTCTTTGAACTTTTTTACACTTCTAACAGTACATAAATTTATTCAATTGTATTCCTATAGCACAATAAGTTAAACCCTCATTTCTGAGCTCATGTTTTTAACATTAACATCCAATGTTTTCGACTCTGAAGCTATTTTATGACAGTATTAGTAAAATAACGTTTTAAAAGTTTTCAGTATATGTATCCTAGGCCTATTTGATCAGTATACTGTCTTAAAAAGGCCTTTATTGATACATATTTATCGTATCCTGAAGAGAAATCCTGTGAAAAGTCATATCCATGTACGTAGATGGAAGTCCTTGTGAACTCCTAGCTTGTTGATTTGGCATAGACTAGCATATCTTGACATATCCAGGCAATAATGCATTCTTGAGGTGGCAAATGAAGTGAGTGATAAGCATGATGCGAAAAATGTATAGCAATTATTAAAAATAGGCATAATGAAGTAGCAGTTAATCTACTAAAAGTGCAGTGGGTTCTGATTGGTTGTCATAGAGTTAACACATAGAAATAGCGAATCAGGTCCTTTTTGAGAAGTAAAATTAAAATCAAGTCTATATCTTCACCAGAAAATGCAATGAAGAATAACTGAATCTTGGTTAAATACTTGAATAAATACGGAGAAATAAATATTTACACTATATATAGAAATTACCAAAAATTTTCGTCTTGAAAAATGATTCTTGGCCTCTTACGACGTTGGATTATAGAATTGGCATAATTATTAAGCTGTTGAATGATGCTGTGTTGACGGTTATTGCATTTATAAAAGAAGGTATGACTATTTTTTAAAATCTCACTGTCGAACGAGTTGATTTTTAGATTTCTATGAATTGTTGAGTTATTAACAAACCAGGGTGCATTTGTGAGGATCCTAAGCATTTTATTCTGTGCTTGTTATAGTAAAATTCGATTACTTCTGGCAGTTGCAGCCCAGGCAGGTACAGCGTGAAATAAGGCGAAAAGCTTGGAGATAGATAATTCGTTTAGTATTGAAGCTAAGATGTAAATTCCTTCCGGTGAGTGCATAAATTGCCATGAACGCTTGAAAGGCTTTATTTCTAGTTTTGGTGATGTGATTCCTAAAAGTAAGATAATTGTCTAGGTGGATGCAGAGATATTTAACAGATATTTCTCTTGGGATATTAAGGGCGCCAATTTGGATATTTCCTATATCATTGTGAATTATGTTCTTCCAAAAATAGATGAGAGCAGATTTTGACATGTTAACTTTGACCTTCCATACTCTAAACCACAGAGAGAGAATGTTGATGTGATTTTGGAGTTTTTCTTTAGGAATTTGAGGGTTGATGGATTTACTTAGTAAAGCTGTGTCGTAGCATAACAGGCGGTTAACATATTGTTGCTGGTAGGAATATGGTTGACATATAAGTTGAATAAAATTGGAGAAATTATTGAGCCCTGAGCTACACCTGCACTGGTGTTTCTTGAGGTGGAAAGGATATTTTAATGCGAACTTGAAAGGATCGCTTGCGCAGAAAGTTGGATATCAAAATAATGAGGCATGGAGGAAAGTTGTAATTGATAAGTTAGATGAGTAGACCATCGAATCAGACCCTGCCAAAAGCTTTTTCGATATCTAGGAATATACCGGCTACAGTTTCTTTTCTGTTAAAACTTTCACGATATATTCAACGATGCGTGTGACTTGATGAGTATTTGAGTATCCGAGCCTAAAGCCGAACTGATGCTTATTAAGGATATTGTTATGGGAAATATGAGCTTGGATTCTTTCTGCAATAATTCTTTCAAATAAATTTCATATTGCTGGGAGGAGAGAGATGGGCCAGTAATTAGTTGTAAGTGTAATTAGTTGCAAGTAATCTTTGCCAGGTTTCTTGAGTACGAATATAATTGCGTGTTTCCAGGCTTTGGGAAAATGGTTGTTTCTAAGCCACGTATTAGAAATACTAGTAATGAGTACTATAGCTTTATTTAGGAGATTTTTCAGATCTGCGTTGGATATTTAATCGTAACCTTCTGCTTTTATAATATTTATATTCTTTACTATTGTTTGAACTTCTCTGTGGTTAGTAGGTGAGTTGGAGCTGTTAGAATTTTCGATAATGTAATTATGCATGTGAGTAGAAGCATTAATATCATTTGAGCTTGGGTAATGATTCTTAGAAAACTGTTCTCCGTAAGTATCTACGAAAATTTCTGCTATTTCTTCCGGTTTGTTGATTAATTATTACTTTTTATAGGGCCTACTTTTCCATCATTTTTCAAGGCTTTAACAATTCGCCAGACAGAATGATCTGTATGGCAAAGACAGAACAATTTTTTTCCAAGCTCCATCACTGTAATTTTTAATAATTTTCTTAAGGTCTTTGTGGAATTTATTGTATTTCTTTTTAAGCGCTTTTTTTTGTAAGCGCTTTTTATCACGCGGATCCTGCCTGCGTTGAGCCAGTTTTCTCAATCTACTTTTCTCCCAGATCTTCTGCCGAATATGCAGTGGAAGGGTGATGTTATCTTCCTTTTTTTTATAAAGCGTGATTTATTAATAGCCATCTGGATGTTGTTACTAAAATTTTGAATAACTTCCTCAATATTTGTGCTGGTACTAAGATTAGGAGAGGCATTGACGATATTATTAATTATATAGTTGAAATTACTTCAGTTGGTTTTAGTGTTAGAGGTGGTAAGCCGTATCGTAATCCGTAGAGAGTGAAGTGCATAGGGAGATTATCTGATGAAATATCGATGGCTGCATATACATAAGGTGCTTGTGGGATTTTACTGGTAATTATAATATCTAAAACATCCGGATATCCATGTAAAGTGGTTGGAATATAGGTTGGTTCGTTGGGTGCGTAAATTTCAACATTATGTTTGAGCATTAAATATTAGGCCGCTCTCGTTGATAATTCTGCTGTTCCAGTTGGGATGTTTACTATTGAGGTCGTCCGCAATAATGGTTAGATAACCGAGGTTTACAATTAAATTATCTGTAGCCTTGCTTCTTAAAATACAGCCGCAGGCTTCCAAGCTTAGAAGTTTAGCGATAGTGAAAGGATAGCAATTGAAATATTTTTAGCAGCAATTAAAGTGCTGCCGCCTATGTTGTGTGGACGATCGCTGCAAACGATGTCGTAGTTTGGGATCTTAAATATGTCAGTAGCTTTTAGATGGGTTTCATTGAGTATAAGTATGTCAATACGATGTTGAAAGATGTAATTTTTAATTTCAAGCACCTGCCATTTGATGCCATTACAATTAAAGACGAGGAACTTACCACAGTTGATATGTCATTTGCTAGTATTATTTCTATTTTGGTTGTAATTATTCATAATTGTGC
This sequence comes from Stegodyphus mimosarum, assembly GCA_000611955.2. NCBI lineage: Eukaryota > Metazoa > Arthropoda > Arachnida > Araneae > Eresidae > Stegodyphus > Stegodyphus mimosarum. The sequence goes on along the minus strand of KK114153.1, from coordinate 417,513 downwards.
TTTTCAAATGCCTCCATGGTGACGTTAAGATTATTATATGAATTTGTAGACTGCCTGTACTTAGTGTAAAGAGTATAGAGACTTTTTATAGAAAATAGTTGAATTCTTCAAAGATTTCTTCTGATTTATTTTCCCTGTTAGTTTTGCTAGGATTACTTACTTAGGTTTTGAAGCCGGTGTTGAAGGTTTCTTAGCAGTAGCGGTAATGGCGGCGTATGACTGGCCGACGGTGTTGTCTGCTTTAGCTTCCAATTGGTTTTGAGTAATGTGAGCAGTAATTTTGTGCATAGCACTGTGTTTGGTAGTAAATTCTTCTTGTTTTTTTAATCTGGGGTCTTGCTTATATAGAGTGTATTCAGGACATCTCATGACGTGAAGGCGAGTTGACCCCTCGCTCCCTGCACTGGTACGTTGGATTTTTCTAGAAGCTGCTCAGCCTTTCTCAAGGTAAGCGCTTTGATTTGTTTTACGTTCTCTCACCTTCCCTTATGAAAGATAACTGCTTTTCTCGGCTATCATGGATGCGGACTTCACTAACTAGGATCAAGCGGACAAAGATATGAGCGTTTCGGATAACGGTTTTCAATCTCAGCCTACGGCTACTGATTCCAATGCTCAACCCTTAACGGTCACGGAACTCAAAGCTCCAGCTACACAACCTTCATCTAATCCTATGGATAATTCTGATGTTATTGCAGAAAAACTCCATCGCTTGGCCTCTATAAATATTCAATTAAATCTTCTCAATAACACCCCGCTTCAAAGATCGTTAACAAATGATGAACAACTTCGTTATGCTGCGTTGTCTATTGATAAATTAAAATTATCTATTGAAACTGAAATACTTCAAACTGCTGATAAGTTTAAAAAAACAATGCATTCTGCCAAATCACTTAAACGTCTAAGCTCTAAACCTAAATCCTCAAAAAAGAACGATTGGACTGCTCCATAACGACCACTTAAACGTGTCATTCCTATTGTATCGGACTCCGATTCAGATTCGGAACATCAAAACAAATTTGCTGCTTTAACGCTCGATGATCAGATGGAGCATGATGATGTAGAAGTTCAACCCTCCACTTCTCAGGACTCTACTTCAAAAAATACAAATCAAAGCAGCTCGTTTAAGCATCCTAGCAAGACGGCTAACAAAATTTCTATTATAATTATTTCAGAAGGCAGCATAAATTGGAAATCTAGGAGAAAAAAATTAGAAGAATTATGTAGTAAAAAAGTTTATCGGCAACTTAAAAGGTGATACTCTTCACATTAAACTGCGCGACTCTGAAGACTATCGCAACGTCACCCGACTACTAAATGAAAAACAAGTCCCATACCATACTTTCCAACTTAAATCTGATCAACCTATCAAAATTGTCATTAAAAAGCTTCTTTCTAATATTGATGTATCAGATGTAGAAAAAGAACTTCGCTAACTTGAAATCCCTTTTCACCGAGTTAAACAATTGACAAAATATAAAAACGGAACTGTAATCTCACTTCCAGTGTTTTTAGTTGAAATACCACGGTTTGATGCAGGGAAAAAACTATACGATGTTAAATACTTTTTATCAATGCATGTTGTTATTGATTCATATAAATCCAAGCCCGGCCCGGTGCAATGTCACGGGTGTCAAAGATACGGACATAGTCAAACTACCTGTTTTAACCCTTACCGGTGCATGAACTGCTCTGGCTTGCATGAAACTTGGGAATGTAAACACACAAAAGAGGACGGTCCAGGTCGTTGTGTACTCTATCAACAAGATCATATTTCCTCATATAAGAGGTGTCCAACACGCCCCAAACCTCATGCAAATAATGCCAAAGAAGCTCTAAAGAAGCCATCATTTAATCTCTCTAAAAGTGAATTTCCCAAACTCGCCGTGGAAACATCTACCACTGAAACCACCTCGATTACAGATCCAGGCTGGAAACGCTTCAAATCCATCGTTCGGGAAGCAGTTCAAACAAACTCACCGATGGCAAATAACACAAATTCGCAGCATTCATCCAAAGCAGCTACTTCACCTTTATCTGAAAGAAACAAAGTAAATTTCGACATGAAAGAGTGGATTCAACGTGCCAAAACGGCAATCCAAAAATATAAATCTGCTAAATCCTTTTTCCGAAAAATAGAAATTGGAGTAGAAGTTATGGAATTGATACTCTACATTGAAAATGAATTCTAATCAAAATCCTTATTTCATACGTAACCAGGGAGCATTCAACTGTTACATCAAAGTTGCTTATTTCAACGCAAACGGACTTAAAAGGCAGAAAATGGAAATTATTCATTTTATTCAAAAATATAATATTGATATTCTCTTAATTAACGAGACACATCTCCGTGCCAGCGATCGTATATCTATTCATGGATATAACATTCTACGAAATGATCGCACCCATAATCGAGGTGATGGAACAGCTATCCTCATCAAAAATCATCTTAAATTCGTCAAATTCTCTCTGCCAACTCCTCTCTCCATTGTAGCTACTGCAGCACTTATTACCAGCAAAAATAAAGAAACTTACCTTTTTATTTCTGTGTATAATCCTCCGAATAATATTTTTAGTAACTCTGATCTGGAAAAACTCAGATGCCGATTATCCAACCATTATTGCGGGTGATCTAAATTCTAAACATCACAGCTGGAATTCTAATTTTATTAATATCAATGGCAGAACTCTCTTCAACTATGCTCTAAATCACAGCCTTCAAATTTCTGGACCTTCTACACCTACGCATATCCATTATATTGGATCCTCGGACGTACTCCACATTCTTGTTACTAAGCATCTCGCAGAAAACCCGCATCTTGAAGTCATAGAAGAACTTAGCTCCGATCACTTTCCTGTGGTTTTCATACTTTACGGCTTTCATTCTCCTCTCCCATCGCAAAAGAAAATCATAAACTGGGCAAAATTCAACTATCTGCTTTCCAATATTAATTGTGCTCCTTCCCTTCAAAATATCGTTGACATCGAACTTCAAGTGACGCTGCTAAATGACGCAATTAAAAATTTCATGGCCGCTTCCTCTAGAACGTTGCCAATCGACCAACAAGAATCTCTGCCTAGCTACATCCTTGAGAAAATTCAGCATAAAAATAGAGTACGTAAACGTTGAAAAATTACAAGAAATCCGAGTGATAAACGCTATCTTAACTTTCTTGTTCGTGAAATACAAACTTTAATTCAAGAATACCGATCCGAGAAATGGGACTATTTAATTGACCAGATAGAAATTCAGAAAGACATCGTATGGAAAATAGCCCGCTCTCTTCGTTCCACCGGCCCTCACCACCTCACTCCGCTACAGTATCAAAACAGCACCGCTCAAACGGAAGCAGAAATCGCCGAAGTCTTCGCCAATTCGTTTCAAGAAAATTTCAATAACAACTACTCCTACGATCTTTCTCATGAAAATGAAGTCAATCAGGAAATCGAATACTTCTTCGCTCAAAAGCATGCTTTTGAAATATCTCCCACCTCCCCTGCTGAAGTTTCAAAAATTATTCAAAACTTAAATCCCCGCAAAGCCGCCGAATATGATACTATTACAAATAAAGCACTCAAAGAAGCTCCGCGCAACTGTTTCATTCTGCATGCAAATATTTTCAATGCTTGTTTTAAAATCGCATACTTTCCTCAGCAGTGGAAGCATGCTATAATTATCACCATCTTAAATCCTGGTAAAAATCCACACCATGCTAGCAGCTACCGCCCAATAAGTTTACTTCCCTGCTTAGGTAAAAATTTTGAACGTCTCATAGAAATTCGATTTTCTGCTTTCTTACATGAACATGCATCTACAAACCTGACCAATTCGGCTTCCGTCACGGTCATTCCACCACCATGCAAATCCTTAATCTTGTTGTAAACATCGCTGAGGCCTTTAACAACAAATCCTGTGTCGCCTCTGTCGTTTTGGATGTTTAAAAAGCTTTTGATCGCATATGGTATAATGGTCTTCTCTTCAAAATCATTCATCTTCAGATTCCTACGTATTTAATCTACTTATTAAAATCCTATCTCAAAAATCGAACTTTCCAGGTTAGGATTGGCGAAACTCTCTCTAAAAGAAAACGAATTTACAGTTCCGTCCCACAGGGGTCATTCTTGCCCCTTTATTCTTTAATGTATATTTTAATGATATGCCTACGCCCCTGTTATGCCAAACTGCAAAATATGCTGATGATACGGTTATCTACACCAAACCTAGAAATCCAAATTATGCTCTTCAAAACCTTCAATTCGGCCTAAGTGTTATCTATCATTGGTTCAGTCTCTGGAAATTAAATTTGAATATCAATAAATGTGCCACTGTTCTCCTCCGTCACTACAAGAAAAATATGAATATCCACCAATCCTTAAAATTAGCTAATGAAGAACTTCCTATGAAGCATTAAATTAAATATCTCGGCGTTATCCTGGATGATCAACTAAATTTCAATGAACATATTACTTATGCTTTATCCAAAGCGAATCAAGCTTACATGGTTATATATAGTCTTATTGGAAGAAAATCTGGATTAAATCATAATCTAAAACGCATGTTGTATCTATCTTTAATACACCCAATCTTATTTTATGCGTCTCCTATCTGGGCCAGCACTACGAAAAAGAATCGTCACAAAATTATCGTTTTTCAAAATCGTATTCTTCGTAATATTACCAACGTTCCATAGTTCGTACGAAATCAACAAATCCATAAAGATTTAGATATTCTCCATGCACAAGATTTCCTACTTGCCTCTTGGCATAATTTCTTTAATTCTGTATTAAATTCTAGCTTTCATCATATTCAAAATATTGCTAACTATGATCCAACTATTCTTAAACCTTATAAACGGCCAAGAACTATTCATCACAATCCCAGATATTAAAATTTTGAAGTTACAACACTCTGCAGGACTTGCTACTTATCTATTTTCTGAACCTTACGAGTAACTGCCAATTTGAGAACGGTATTGGGCATCGTTTGTACGCTAAACTATTAGGACTGTGGGTTCTGAACTCAAATTCCAAATTTTTCTATCTTAAGCGGAAATCTGAATGATATTCATTAATTTAAGTTTTATATTTTATCAAATTTTTACAAATATTTCGGAACCATTTTCAAGTAAATTTTTCATGTGTTTTACAACTTTCCAAGTTTCTGCATGTTCTACAACATCACATCTCGCAACTCAAGATTCGTCCACAAAATTTTCAAATTTTACTTACCGATACATTATTTTATGTATCTTTATTAATCATTTTCTCCTATTATTTTTAGCATTCACTTCAGCACTTTCTATAGATATGCCAATGAACTCTGCAAGATTTTCTCTACTTTCGCCACTTACTTCAGCGGTTTTAGTTTCCATATCCTCAAGTAAATGGCGCCAGGAGCTTCTAATCATCACTCTTCACCAGCTCGACGGTTTTCCGGAACTGTTTTCATCTAAAATTCTTTTTTAATTTTTGGTTTCTTCACATAAAAATTCTTATTTTTATGTGGCGTATTTACGCTTATTTTAAAAATCTCACCGCCACTGGCCTTAGAGCCACTTAAAAGAAAGGTAAAAGCTACATTCAGCTGAACGCCTTATGACCTACCATAGATTTAAGATTTAAGATATTTCATGAGGCATGCTTGCCTTTGCATAGTACGCAGATAGGAGGAAAGTTTGTTCCTTTTTGGCGGCATTCATAAGATTGATGCTGTCATAGGCATCTAACGCATCTTGGTTTTCTATGACATGCCCTTTGAGTATGCCCGTACCTTTGACACTGAAAACATTGTGTCTGGCCGGGCCTTCTTTATAACTGACAATTCTGACCTTCATATTCATTAAATATTTAATGTCAAAAATTCTGTTTTCTTCAGGGGTGTTGGGTGCTTCAACGTAATACATCGGGAGTTCTGTGGGAACGCCGTCACGCATTCTTATCATTTGATTGGCTTTTAGGGCAGGTATCCTCTATGGCTTCCTTAAATTCTTCTGTGGTATATGTGGTAGAAAATCCTTTTAAAACCACTTTATTGATCTTCTCCGAATGTAAGAAAAAAGTTTGATACGATATTTTATTTTGCTCGAGGTAATTTTGAGCTTTGCGATAATCGTCAATGTTGCTAAGTTTGATAACAAGATTATCTCCTATTTTGGATTCTAATTTCTCTACTTTTAGAATATCTTTAAAGTGCTCGCACGCATCTTTCCAATTTATATTTTGTGTAACTACTAAGGGTGGAATTTTTTTGCGACTTTATTGGGTCTAATAAAAGGTACGTTGTTATTTGGGACGTCGATACTTTCAGCTTCATCCAATTGATTGCCTTGATTATCTAGATTATGATCAATATTTAAATCACTGTATTAAGGGTTGGGTGAGTGATTCATTTGAGTCGGATAATTTTCGAGAACATTTTTGTGGGACAGTAGACCATTCATTTTCAAGTTGATTGTTACAATTCTGATCTATTTGTTTTGGCTATTTTAGTAAGTGAATTGTTGTCAATTTTAGATTTAAGTTCAGCATGTTGATTTAGTAAATAATTTAATTTAACGCTATCCTCTGAGGTTTCCTGATTAGGAGCAGTTAAAACTGCTTTTTCGTTTTCAAGTTCTGCCATCCTAGACAACTGCTGTAAAGCAGAGACATTCGGGTCCCGAATCGTAGCCATGCCTTAATCTGAGAGTCAATCGATGGAAGAGAACGCAAGATATGCCCATCAACTAGCCGTCGCAGTCGAGAGAACAACAAATTGTACTTACAAAATAGTCAAGACGAGAGTAGATGAGAAAAACTTCGGGGGACCTGCACTTTCTCTTCCACGATGCAATCTTCTCTCTGAAAGGTTTGTATTACCATAAAAAGAGCTATCTACTTAAAATCACAGCGTTTACATACCATTGAATAAAGGTTTTGATGCTTTGATGTTTCTGGCATTCA